>JARVZY010006791.1:0-25347 GCA_030686995.1 Artemisia argyi | reverse complement strand
CCATGATCAAGTACTATTTTAGTTAATGTTCTTAGCTTTTCTAATATTATACTCTTTGTGATTGATCGGGTATTTCGATGTGCTTACTTCATTTTGATAAAGAAGATAAGCTGCTTATTTGGTTGTGTGGGTTATTTAACCATTGTTGAATGACGAGGTTGGTATTGTTTATTCCGAAATACTGATATTATAACTTTGATAAGAATAAGTAGGTTTGATAAAAATAGTAGAAATAAAAAGTTCTTTTATTAGGAAACTGAATTTGGGTATGTTGCTTTGAATGGCTGAAAGGAAATGCTAATCATTGTGTACATGTAGTAGTGGTGATTTGTAACTAAAGAGAAAAAAGGATTATTTTTGGTAATTTTAAACTCTGTTAGCAAAATATTTTACTACTAAAAGAAGGGAGTACATAGATACGTTAATAGGATTATTGTTTACTAAGAGGCTGGCCCATATTAGGTTTCAAGTAGCTATCAGTTTTGTTGTAACAGTGATTTCTTGGTATGCTGAGGATTCATTTTTATGTTAAAAAAATATTTGCAGCTAGAGTACGTAAAATGAATAAAATAGCATTGTGAGGAAAAAAGAACTTTTTGTTTGACCATGTAGACACTATTTGATCATTCATCAGCTGGACCATGTACGTTGTTGTGTTGTTGAGCAGCGTTCTGATTTGAAGTTTAATTTGATCTACAGGGAATAAGTTATGCCAAGTGAAAAGAACGTTTACGGAAAACGCAATGAATGTGACAGAAATTGAGAGATCCACAACAACCGGTATGACTCAAAAAACCTTTTCAAATTTAGCCTTTGGTTTTTAGTTAAAATGATAGCATATAATGTAACTGAACTATATATAATATGTTAATAACTTAATTTTTTTTAACTAATTTGTAGATATAAATGATTTGTAGACACAACTAAGAGTAATTAAGTAAGGGGGTGTTTGGGTGGGCTTATTTAAGCAGCTTATTCAAATTTTTATAAAACTAATGAGCTCATTTTTAACTGCTTTTAAGTGTTTCAACTTGAGCTTATAGCTTATTTAAGCTATAACCTTAAGTTGGTAAGCTCATAAGCAATTAGAACTGAGCTTCTTAGCTTTATCTAGATTTCGATAAGCTTATAAATTTGTCAAATAAGCTCATAAACAAATACTTATTTTATAGCTTATTTTAGTTGTTTTGATAAGCTCATAAGAAAGTAGACTGACTAGCGTTCTGCATTTTCCATAACCTCATAAACTTGACAAATAAGCTAAAAGAAACACGTATGGAATAGCATACTATTAGCTCTAGATGGTAATACCAGAAACCCAATAGCTTATTACTCTTAGTACGCTATTCCATACGTATGATCACTAATAGCATTAGCAGCTATTATATAGTTTAGTTTGAACATACAATTCATATATACCCACGAATTAGCTGCTTAAATAAGTACGCTATTCCATACGTGTGAGTAGTATATAATGCTCAGTTTTTTTAAGCAACTATTAGTATATAAGCATTAGTAATTAAGGAAAAGGGTGTTTGAATGTACGCTATTTAACAACTGCATTTATGTGTCTCAGATATCCCAGAAAGGTGAGCGAGATTGTAGCATGACAAGATGGCAGACCCAAGGTGAGCGAGATTGTAGAGGTAAGCACCTATCATTTTTGCATTTACATAGTAATACATCAAATTGGGGTTATACTCTTTTAGAAAGAAGAAAAAAAAGCATATACTTTTTTAGTTGTCAAGATTTAATGGTTGAAGTACATCAGGATTATTAATAGACGGTGTGCGTTCCTGTTTGGATTATTTTGTATCCTGTAATGACCCAGGAGGGACACAAATCTTTACCAATATACATATATTATGTGATAAAGGGAGGGACCAACACTAATGCGTAGTAAATGCTAGACCATCAAACGTACCATTCAAGTGTTTAATTGCTCTTTTCACTGTGTAAAGTTGGAGCTACTAATAAACCGATTCTTTGTGCTTTGGTAAAAGTTTAGTTATGAGTGCTTTCATTTGTGTTTTATGTGTTAACTGTTATATTTTGTGCTTCAAATGTAACATTGTCTTATTTAAATATGAAAACAATGTGTTCTAAATCACCATCTATTATTGTTATTGGTGGTGCCTTTTTTGGCCTAGCTGCTGCAAGAGCTCTATATGATCCTTCATTCTGCATAACACAAATTGACCCATTAAAACCGTCAAGAATTATTTACTGAAACTGTTTATTTGTATATTAATTTCAATTATTTTTTATTTCTTATTGAGCCTGATATGTGGAGAAACATCTCCAAATAAGCTGCAAGCTTGCTTAAGAACCGATACCATAAGAGCTTCACAAAAGTAAGTTAAATAAGCCTATAAGCAGAAGTCGTTTGGCTACCCAAAAACCCAAATGTGCTTGATCGCTTTAACAAAAGACAATAAGCCAATATGCCTAATTAAGGCGCTTACCCAGACACCCTGTAGTTAGATGTATTATGAAACATGTTTGGCCAAAGGCAATGACCTGTTCGACCCAGTTGACCCGTTCTCTTAGAGTTTGTTTTCTTATTTACAAACCTGCATAACCCGAACTGACCCATTAAAACCGTTTAGAATTGTTTTCTAAAACTGTTTATCTCTATATTGTCCAAGTACTTTATTAGCTAGGAATGACTTACATGGATGTAAATTTTTAAGTTTGATTTTTAATCACTATAAAATATAAATCAAATGTTTGCTGAATCTTTACTTCAACCTTTTTTTTTTTAATTTCTTTTTGCTAGGCTCAATATCATGACCTAAGAAAAGTCATTCATAACCAATGAAAAGGCATCTCTTATATAGTGAACATATCTGTTAACGAATAAAATGTATAGCATGATTTGCAGGGGATGTTTTAACATTGATGAATGCATGTAAGCTGCACCTCCACTGAAGTCGCTTCACTAGATATTAGAGTGATTGGAAAATTTTGAACATTCCAAAAAAGGTAATGGATTTTATTTTGTCAACAGGTTCAAGTGCCAACTTAGCAAGTCAGCGGCTAAACTTTTTGGCTGGGAATGAAGTATAAACCAAAAGAATGAGTTTTGTAGATATTTTACGTTACATTATACGTTTGTACCTCTTTTAAGTCAATTTTTTTTTGTGCGGCGTACAAACGAGAATTGGCTTTTATGATATGAAATCTTTGGCTTTTTTAATCTTCCATTTTTCTACTACAAATGGATTGTTTTGTGTACAATTAATATATGGGTCTATGAGATATTGGGTTTCTTGGTCTTTGCCCTTCTTTTTGGTGCAATTGGATGTTTTGGGGTAAAATCAAGTCAACAGGGCTGCAAAACAATGGGTCCAGATTGGATTGACATATTTAGATCAAAATAACAATATTCAATATGGGCCTGGAAGGAAAAATGTAAAGCATTTGGATATTATTCGAAATTAGCTGTTTGAATGTTTTGGTTGTGATCCTATGGCTTGATCGTATGGATTATTATTATCTTCATCTTTATTGCAGTTTGTCGCTGCAAAACACGCGGGCTTATGCTTCTGTTGACAAACAACCCGCCGCAAAGCGCGGGTCTAAAAACTTCGAGGTTCTTTCTTTGGTCAAATCGTTTAACCCTGACAACCCAATGCAATGCAATAACCTCGAGGCTCTTTTTTTGCCTACCTTAAGTATACAAACATACCGCGGCAACGCGCGGGCTAAAATCCTCGTATAGGCTAAAATGTGACCGTTGGGTTACTATTCCCGACCGTTGGGCACTATTACTAGCCGTTATTTTACTATTCATGACCACTATTTTCAATATTCACAACCCTTAAATACTTCAGTTACCTTGTCTTGTTGGGTACAAGTAAATCTAACTGAATCACGTTTCCGTAGTTTTAGGAAAAAAAAATAAATAAATCTCTCGACAACCTCTGTTCAAAAATTCTTTACTCAAGTAATCACATTAAAATTGAATTTCGGGACGAAATTCAGAATGACATGTGGGTACTGTAAAACCTCGCAAAAAATCATATAATTAACTTCGGTTAATTAAATAAATAATCTCTGTCAGTATTATAATCACCATTTTTACAGAGAAATTTAAAATTTTCTTTGTATATTAAAATGGTCACGATTACGATATTGCAAAATTCACCAAACGACAAAACAAGTTCACGACACAATTAACAAAATATTAATAATACATTTTATGTGGTTAAAACTTCGATCCTCACCGTAACACCAAAATTATTTTTCTGCTGCCACAAACTTAAATTTGGGGGTGTTACATTTTCCAAATAATATTTTAATAATAAATTATTATTTATTATTACTCACTTAATTTCGAGCATGATTTAGCTCACTTGATTTAATGACGAGAAGTTATCTCACATTATTGAAAACACGAGCTCGCGCACGAACCGACCCATAGATAGTACGGTTTAGTCTAATAAAAATATTTAGAACCAATATTAATGTTTTTATATATCTTTTATAAAAACACACTGGAAAACAAAATTTACACGTTAACGATTTTCAACGTGCAACCAAAACATCTCGACTCACATTTAACCTCAAGCAAGATACGTAAAACATTATGGGAATTCACATTTTTAAAATTCCCACTCTTTTCAAACTTAGATGTGTCGCTACTATATGCAATCTAACATAACTTTAAATTTATACGTTTTCTATTATGTATACGTATTGAACTTGTATCAAAAACACATTTTGTACACAAAATTAACACGTCGAGTTATAAACTTAGTTTACTTTCAAACACACATAAATGCATCACAAAATCTGCCACCATTTAATTTAAAGCCAAAAACATCACAATTTATTTAAATTTACCAACCTTTCTTACAAAATCTATCTACTACCATCTCATTCAAAGATCTCTTACAAGATCCACCAAAAGTCTATGTTTTCTTGATCTTCCATCCAAAACCCACGTACCCTCCCATACATTCATTAATATTGATGTCTATTTGTCCACAAATATTTTATTAAGTCTTGCTACTTGATTTATAAAATAAATATTACCATTTTACATCCCATTTCCTTTCATAGAACAAAAATAACCATCACCTACTATCCTCTCTTGGTTTGTACGAACCAACTCAGCCCACCAACACCAAAACTCATCCCAAATATTTACTTGTTCTTGTAAAAAGATTGGAGGTTTAGTGCTCTAGTTTTATCTATAGTTCATTTCCATCAAAAATCACCATAAAAACTACACCAAAATCTTACATTTTCATGGGTTTTTCTTGAAGCATTTACAAGGGTTATATAAGGGTTACTACAAGGTTTTAAAGGGTCTGATTAAATATTGGAAGCTTGGGTAAAAGGTGGTTAGTGATAATTTTTAAGAAAACTTGGTCTTGGTCTTGCTTCTTGTTCGACACTCACACACTCTCGTTCACACCCACTGTAAGAAGTCAATTTCCAAATCTTATATTTTCTTTAATTTCTTAAGCTACTAAGCATGCTACTCATGCATTTCATTGTATATTCAAAATTGAAAACCTAACAATGAGTTTCTAAATCTTTCCTCACTTGGCATGCACATACATGAGTAAATGATTATGGTTGGGTTTGAAACATGTGTGGTAAACTTTTGAACTTGATTTAACACTAATAAATAGTTAAACGCAATACAAATAAGCAAATGCTTACTTCCTTATCATTCGACACACATTAGTAAGTGGTCATTTATTTGAAGTTTTCAAACTCAAAACAGCATGAAGAAACGTAAACTTAAGTCTTGGCTCGATTGGACAAAAGTTCTTATTCGCTTATTCGTAGCTTATTGCTTGTTTTCGGCTTACGAGCTTATGTTCCAAGCTTTTTGGGCTTTTATGTCACTCGGCTTAATTATCGAACCCATAATGATTTATATTTTGGGCTGAGAGGCCCAATACGTAGGTTATGTGCTTATTTTGGTCAAACCCGAGGTCAAGTGCTCATTTTGAAACCTTACAACTTTTCTATAATACCATAAGATTCAGTCCCTAAATTTAATGTGGAGTTATGATGATAGAGTTTGTAGAGTTAGAAACAAGTTGGAGTCGTTTAGTAGTTGCAAAGAGTACAAGATAGCTAATGCTCATAATTCAATGCAGCCTCATAATAAGTATACAATCATGAAATGAGATGAAGTGCAAGGGTTGCCCGAATTGATCACATAGCATTTAGTATAGAATTAAAAGTCGGTTAGATGAAGTGCAAGGGTTGCGAAAGGTTGCAAGAATAATTAATGATTTAACCTAATTCATGCCTATATAAACCGGCCAAAATCACATTTAGTATGTGCATTTGAAGATGATTCACAGATCTTTTAGATCTTTGATTGTTGGTAGCGGTACGTAAATTCTCTTTTGCAACATTTTGGAGATGATTCACACATCTTTTAAATCTTTGTAATTAACTTGATCTTCTTTTTTTCTTAATTTAGTTATCATACGCAGGTACCATGAAAATCGCACAAGATCATGCATGCTTAGATAAATGGAACCAAATATTGTGATACCAACTATTTTCTTTGTTTCATACATATTTAGGTGATTGTTATAGATAAGCATATATATATATATATATATATATATATATATATATATATATATATATATATATATATATATATATATATATATATATATATATATATATATATATATATATATAGAGAGAGAGAGAGAGAGAGAGAGATATTTGTATTATGTTAATGCATTTTCATATACAAGTAATTTATGTGCGTTTTCTATTGATGTAGCTCACATGTGCGATTTGATTCAAGAAAATGTGCACGAGCATGTATGTAAAGCAACATTTAAATGGTTAAATGATATTTTTTAGCGTGATTAGTTTATGTAAGTAGTTGCTTTCGAATGCTCTTTGAGAAATATTAGAATAAATTTATCGTGTGCAATTGAATTATTATTGAAAAGAAGAAGGTCGCGCATCGCAAAGTGTTTTCTATTTCTATATGTAGAATTATTAGTGAGAAACCAATATTTACGCCAATTAAATGAGTTTACCATAATAGCAGAATACGACATATTAAAAATATCACATTGAGTAATGAATAGAAACGAAAAAATACATAATTTTGACTTAAATCCTTTTGTAAATTATAATATTAAATAAAAAAGTTGAGTTAGTTGGAGTCGTTTAGTAGTTGCATAGAGTACAAGATAGCTAATGCTCATAATTCAATGCAGCCTCATAATAACTATACAATCATGAAAGGAGATAAAGTGCAAGGGTTGCCCGAATTGATCACATAGCATTTAGTATAGAATTAAAAGTCGGATAGATGAAGTGCAAGGGTTGCGAAAGGTTGCAAGAATAATTAATGATTTAACCTAATTCATGCCTATATAAACCGGCCAAAATCACATTTAGTATGTACATTTGAAGATGATTCACACATCTTTTAGATCTTTGATTGTTGGTAGCGGTATGTAAATTTTCTTTTTTGCAACATTTTGGAGATGATTCACACATCTTTTAAATCTTTGTAATTAACTTGGTCTTTTTTTTTCTTCATAATTTAGTTATCATACGCAGGTACCATGAAAATCACACAAGGTCATGCATGCTTAGATAAATGGAACCAAAGATTGTGATACCAACTATTTTCTTTGTTTCTTATATATTTAGGTGATTGTTATAAATATATATATATATATATATATATATATATATATATATATATATATATATATATAAAGAGAGAGAGAGAGAGAGATATTTGTATTATGTTAATACATTTTCATATACAAGTAATTTATGTGCGTTTTATATTGATGTAGCTCACATGTGCGAATTGATTCAAGAAAATGTGCACGAGCATGTATATAAAGCAACATTTAAATGGTTAAATGATATTTTTTAGCGTGATTAGTTTATGCAAGTAGTTGCTTTTGAATGCTCTTTGAGAAATATTAGAATGAATTTATCGTGTGCAATTGAATTACTATTGAAAAGAAGAAGGTCGCGCATCGCAAAGTATTTTCTTTTTCTATATGTAGAATCATTTGTGAGAAACCAATATTTACGCCAATTAAATGAGTTTGCGATAATAGCAAAATACGACATATTAAAAATCACATTGAGTAATGAATAGAAAGGAAAAAAATACATAATTTTGACTTAAATCCGTTTGTAAATTATAATATTAAATAAAAAAGTTGAGTTTTAAACATAAGCAAAAGTTCAAACTTTTATCGAAAAACAAAACCGGTGCATTTAATGTGAAGTATATACAACATCGAGATGGAAGTGCAAGGCTTGCCAGAATTTATCACATGATATTTAGTAATTAATATACAATTAAAAGTCGGTTATGGATTGAGATTAAGTTGAAAAGGTTGCAAGAATAATTGATGATTTTACCTAATGCAATATATATATATATATAGATATATGTATTATGTTAATGCATTTTCATATACAAGTAATTTATGTGTGTTTTCTATTTATGTAGCTTACATGTGTGAATTGATTAAAGAAAATGTGCACGAGCATGTATGTAAAACAACATTTAAATGGTTAAATGATATTTTTTAGCATGATTAGTTTATGTAAGCATGTAACTTGAGTAATGAATATAAAAGAAAAAGAATATAACTTTTGCTCAAACCCATTTGTAAATTAAAAAAAATTAAGTTTAAAACATAATAGTGGAGTACAAAGGTTTTAAGAATTATTAATAGTATGTTAATTAATATTCATTTAGTTAGCTATTTAGAATTGAGTTTATTGATAAAATTTATTAATATTAGTTAGACTTCAATGTTAATTTTCAATAAAATTAGTTGTACAATAAAATGAGATGAAGCTAAAAAGGTTTGTAATGATTTTTATAAAGTTTATGTGGTATTATTATATATACATTATTACACAAACTTTAACTTACAAACTTAATAAAGAAAATATTTAACGCACATTAAACTATGAACAATTAGATAGACCCCGAGCGCTTCATATTACCATACAAAAACCATCTAATAAACAAGTATTGTAGGGCTAAGTAATAGATTAGATTCTATATTGCCTAAGGGAATTGAACTTGCTTGAACTCTAATCCAAACACACAACCTTTCTGCAAATTTTATGCCAAAAACCCAATTCTGGCAACCTGGAAATCACCAGATGGGCGGCCCCCTTAATTTTGTAAGGCGGCCCCATTAATCATTAAGGGGACCGCCCCCTAATTAAGGGGACCGGCCATCTGATGGTCGGGTTTACAGAATCTTTTCTGCTTTTTAGCCCATTTCAACCTACATTTCCCAATTTTCACCAACACAATTTGTCCTAATCTCCAAAACAAACTTTATCCATCCATAAACACACAAATCTTACACTATAAATAACCCCAATCCTCAAAACTCTTCACTCATCACTTCATGGCCTCTCCAAATAAACCAAAACCAAAAGCCTCTAGGCTTGCAAGAATGACGGAAAAACCCGTTTGGCGAAAGAAAAGCCCTCAAAACAAATCCATCATAACAAAAGAAGTTGGTAATCACTCAACACCACCAACCACTTACTTCCCAAACTTTCCACCAAACTCACAAGGACATTCATTTGATCCTCTTTACAAACCATACAACATTGGAAAAACTTCTTCCTTCATGCCAAACCACTCACCTCATCCTCCAATCACTTGTAATGATCCATACAAGTTTGATCAACCATCCCACTACAACTCCAACTACACAAACCCAATTCATCCATATCAACACAATGACTTTCTCCACATTACCACGGAAAAGCAAAAGTTCCGTGATGAAATATCACAAATCCATGATCTTCGTGATCTCAATGTCATGCATCTTGCATAACGCAACAAAGGGCAACCTCCATCATCTCCCTACAACAATTGCCTTCCTCACTCTCTCAACTTGGATCAAGTTACAAACCACACTCACTATTGCCCTTGTTGCATCTTTCTCCAAAAATAAATCCTTTACTTGAGTGAAGATATTTCTTGGATTGAATATCTCCTCACTCGACCTCATCCCATTCCACCCCTAACATGATACAATATCGTAAGGGCCACCTCTTTCGCTCCATACCCCACTCCATATCCTTCTCCATCTAACAACTAAGCTTTATGCTTATGTTATCCTTCATGCTAATAAAACAATCAACCATGAGTTGCAAGCAAGTCCAAGTGTTCTTTCTAGGCAATATAGGACTATGTCTTTTCTTTTCTTTTATTATGATTAATATGCCTTAAGCATATTAAATGTTGTAATGCTTTCTATGATGCTTGAATGAATCTACTTTTTTTATTGCTTTGCATGTATATGTGCCTTGTTCTCTTCTAATATTTTGTGTAGCCAAGATTTCCATAGCTCATTCCCTTGGTGCTCTCAAATGAGGGGGAGTACACTTCAAGGGGGAGCTTTAACCTTTTTGATTTTACAAAAAGGGGGAGAAGAGAATGTTAAACTCTAAATTTTTGTCTAAAAATTATTTTTTAGGCCTTATGAGTTTAAGGTTTTGTAATCATCAAAAAGGGGGAGATTGTTGACATAAATAATGTCTTAAAACATTGTTAGCATAATTAACAATGTCTCTATGTTTTGATAATTACAAAGCATAAACTCATTAATCTAAAACTTATGACGTAAACAAGTTTTTAGTGCTTAATACTTGTCTTTGATTCCATATCACTTAAGGTATGAATAAACAAAGGGTTTATTACATTTCATGATCAAAGGAAATTTCTCTAATCACTAGATTTTTTATAAAATGCATTAAACATCTTATATCTTTTACAAAATTGTTTTTGGAATTAAAAGAATATGTTTAATTCATTATAAATATTTGATTTCAAATTTCCAACCAAAAATGGCAAATTCTATCCAGAAAAATATTCCCCACTAAAAGACAAGAAAAACCAACGTTCTGAAGGGGCGGCCCCCTTAATTCCTTAGGCGGTCCCCTTAATCATTAAGGGGACCGGCCACTAATTAAGGGGACCGGCCACGCTCTTGTACAGTATTTTTCTCCCCTATAAATACTGGTTCACTCCTCAGAATTTTCTCACCTTTTGCACTTCTAAACTTTCTGATCTAGATCCATATCTCTATTCTCTTATCCTTTGATCATAAGTGTATAATTCTTTGTTTCAAAGTGATCCAAACTTCATTCTATCAAGTGCAAGAGAAGAATACTTCTATCCCTCAAGACAAGAAGTATTACAACTTGTTGTGATCTCCACATCCAAGTTGTTGGTGCATCATCAAAGATCATTTACATTATTCTTTGTGAAGATTGTTGTGAATATTTGATTGTAGATAGTTGTGCTAGATATAGATTGTGTGATTAGTTAGTAGCTTGGTGTGAAGAAGAAAAGTTAGGAACTAGATTGGTGTGAAGAAGATAGGTGTGGAGTAGTTAGTTGTGAAGTAGATTGATTTGAAGAAGTTGTGTAGAAGTTGTGACTTAGGTGTGACGAAGTTGTGGTGTGAAAATTGGTGTGTAAATTGGTGTGTACGGTTTTCTCCGCCATAAGGGAGCTTGTTGATATAGTGAAGAAAACTCTCGAGTTAGGTGCTCGGGGAGTGGAGTAGGGCAAGGAAGGTATCCTTGTAGCCGAACCACTATAAATCTCTTGTCTCGCGGTTCGATCTTTCCATCTCTTACTTATTTCATTACTTATCATTGTTATATATTGTGTATTGTTAATTGTTTATATTGTACAAGACTTGAGATCACATATTATCGAATCTAAGTTTTTAAAAGCTAAGAAAACACTAAAACTATCTTTTATAATAAATTAAAAAGACGTAAAACTATTCAACCCCCTTCTAGTTTTCCACAAATTTAACTTTTGTAAACTCTATTATTTCATTAATAAAAGTTATTAAACGGGTTTTGTAAACCGTTCTTTGTACTGAGTGTTGTGATACCAAAGTTAGAAGCACCCCAGCGACATCATATTCTGCTGCGACCCATTTCTGGGGGTGTTACATCTTATGCGGTGGTATAACTTCTAACCCGAGTATCCTTCCCTCCCCCTCCCCTATGAAGAGGAACTGTCAGACAACGACGTGCACCGTCAAAACCAGATAACCCTTCTATGATAACTTGCATAGTCGAATTCCATTTCAAAACAACAACAAGACCCGATTGAATGAATTAGGTTTAGCACAATGGTTAGCTTGAATATTTAGCTTTATTAATAACAATTTAAATTCTTAAAAAGATTATTGGTCAAATGGGTTGAATGTTTCGAAAATGCATCTGAAGCTCATCAAATTAATAAGAACAATAAACAATTAGATTTTCATTGAAATAATATAATGGTTGTAATCATATTTGATACGATGGTTATGGACTTATAAAAAGAAGCCTTTGCACAAAATGTGTATTTGAACCAAACCCGATGTACACAAAACCTACCCATCTTTCACCTGCTACCAATAACACTAATTTTCATATGTTGATCAACAAGCTAATGTCTCTTTTAAGATTCAACTTAAGGTGTCTCATGTGATTATTGAAGCTTTGAGGTAATTTTATGTTGATGAAATGCCACTTAGTGGCCAAGGGTTTCAAGCGAGGCATACTTGTATTTGCCCATGTGTTTATTAGGGGATGTTTGGTACACTTGAATAGAAAGATGAGAAAAGGAAATGATGTCCATTCCCGTGTTTGTTGACATAAAGAATGAAAACCAATAATTAAATTACCATTCTCATTATCTCATGTTTCTTTAAAAAAAGTGGAGAAGTGCGGAGAATGAGAATTTTAGAAGGGCTCTTTTTCTTTATCCATTCTCCACTTAAAGGTATAACATGGTACCATGATCTTGGCCAACTAGAATTTCTACTACCGTATGCCCACTTAAAAGTCCATCTTGTTAGAGATTTGACAAAACAAACAAGTTATCTCCAAAATTATCTTACCTAAGCCACATGTGAGCTGCTCGAAATCAACTTGATAAAACTTAGATTAAGTTGAGCTTAAACGACCTGAGCTTGTCAAAGCTCATTTAATTAGTAAGTTTGAACTTGATCTTCATACTCACCCCAATTAGGCTTGCGAGTCTAATCAAGCCTAAACAAGCGTCAGAAATATATAAACTCATATATATGTAAACAAGTTATGGGTACTATGGTCCACGACGTCTGATCTCTTAGCGACATCATCGCCAGTCGAGACCCGACTCATTTCAATAGCTATAGTTTCAACCAAGTTCAAGGTACTAAACTATACTCGGGTCGAATTGGAAAACCCCATATATCCATAAAAGCCAAATTATATATGCCCATATCGAGCCCATGAAAGTTATATTTGGCCCAATGACAGTCTTGTCTTACTGAACCTAGCCTACCTTCATTTTCTTCAATATTCTTCCGATGAGAATCTTTGCTCATCAGTGATGATTGATTCAATACTCAGATACCCAAAACTTATTATGCTTTTTTGTTAATGGGTTTTGAATCAATCATCAAAAACCATATTTATAAAACTATATTAGATTTATTTACAATGCCATTGATGTTATCTCATACTACTTAACATTCAATGGGTTTCATCGATGTCGAAATCACAACACGGATCGGTTTCAATTTGGTTTCTTAAAGTCATATGCACACTATATGTTCGACCAAATGCCTCACTCAAAAAAACCCATTTTTTACAAAACAATTTGAACCCGGATACCGCTTTTCGCGTTATTCGCTATATGGGTCATAATTGGAAAGACCCGAAATTGGCTTTCGGCTTTTTGGAATATAGTAAGAATGTTTTGAATGTAGTTCATGGTATTGAGAGTTATGAGTTTGTTTTGAGGTCGTTGTGTCAAGTGGGTGGTCTTGAGTTGGCGAAATTGGTTTTGGATTTGATGAGGGGTGATGGGTTGTTGTTGTTGGATAAGTCGCTTTTGGGGTTTGTCATTACGACTTTTGTGAATGCGGGTGAGTTTCAGGTTGCTAAAGAGTTGGTTATTGATTATACGAGAAGTAGTGTAGGAAACGATGGGGTTGGGGTGGTTAGTTGTTTAGTGATTAATAGGTTTTTGAGTTCGTTAGTGAAGAGTGATCGGGTGGATGAGGCTGTTGCGTTTTTTGAAAACGTTGTTTTAAGATCGCAATGTTGTTTGGTTGATACTTATAGTTTTAACATAGTTATATCTGGTTTGTGTAGGGCTAGGGAGGTTGATAAGGCTTTCGGGATTTTTAATCAAATGAGGAACTTTGGTTGTTTGCCTGATTCGGTAACGTATAATACTCTTATGAATGGATGTTGTCGTGTTGGTAAAGTTGATGAAGCGCATGAGTTGTTAAGAGAAGTTTGTAGGGTAGATGGATGTTCGCCTGATGTAGTGGCTTTTACTTCAGTTATATCGGGATACTGCAAACTAGGTAAGATGGTAGAGGTGTTGGCTTTGTTTGATAATATGATCGATAGGGGAATTAGACCTAATACTATTACTTTCAACGTTATTATTGATGGTTATGGAAAGACTGGTGACATGGGTTCTGTACTAAATATGTACGAAAAAATGCTTACTTTTGGTTGTACTCCTGATGTTATTACATTCACATCTATCCTTGATGGCCATTGTCGTGTAGGAGAACTGCACCAGGGCTTAAAGATCTGGGATGAGATGAATAGGAGAAATTTATATCCCAACATATATACCTTTTCAATTCTTATCAATAGTTTGTGTAAAGAAAGTAGATTTAGCGAGGCCCGTGATCTCTTAAGACAATTGAAGAAGAGAGGCGATATTGTTGCGAAAGCATTTATTTATAATCCTGTAATTGATGGTTTCTGTAAAGCAGGAAATGTGGATGAGGCTAATATAATATTTAAGGAAATGGAGGAGAAAAGGTGCAAGCCTGATAAGCTGACGTTCACCATTTTAATAATCGGACATTGTGCCAAAGGGCGAATGGTTGAAGCAATAAGTCTTTTTGACAAGATGCTAATAGTTGGCTGTGCTCCAGATTTGGTTACTGTAAATTCATTGGCATCACGTCTTCTTAAGGCTGGGATGCCAAAAGAAGCGTTTGAAATAAGGAAAGCTGCATTGGGCATGCCGGTTACACGAAGAGATGCTTCGTATAGTAAAAATTTGGATATCCCAGTGGCCGTGTAATTCACATGGTGTTTTGATGTTGTGTTGTGACCTGGCACTACAGCACTCCTTGATGTCATCGGTGCATGCTGAAGAGCTCAACTCTTGCCATTATCAGGTGTGCACATTATAAGTATACATGATTCGTTTTTAACCAGTATATATTTGGTTCCTACCTTGTTGTGGACTTTTAGCCTTTAGCCCCCTTTTCTTTGCCTGCGTTTTTCTTGGTGCTCTTGCCCTTTTGCTTTTTGCGTTTATGCTTTTGCTCTTGTATATTTTGCTAGTGTCCCCTGTCTCTTTAGTGCTTTATCTTTTCTATTTATGTGTTTCTTGCGGCGTTTGCTTATTTATGTTTATGTCCTTTTCTCTTATGTTCTTTTGATGGTTTTCTGCCTATCTGCTCTATATGCTTGTATGCTTGTTTTTATCCTATTGTCTTTTGTCTGCTTATCATTGTTATAGCTCACTTTCACACATGCACTTATTTCTGAGCACTCGCACCGCATACTCTTGCCAGAGGTCTTCCTGGAAGCAGTCTCCTTACTCTCGGGTTTATCCTGGGGTAGGGGTAGGATCTGTCTACATTCTACCTCCCTCATACCCCACCCGGGCGGGATTGGGTATATTGTTGTTGTTGTTGTTGTTGTACCTGGGATTGGGTATATATATATTATTTATTTATTTTTATTTTTATTTTTTATTATTATTATTATTTTTTTGGCAACTTCCATACTTTTTGTGGCTCTCATGAGTTGGGAACCAAATAGCTAATTGATACTACTAAATTCACTGGACTGTGTACCCATGAATTATTGTAAGATGTAAATTTCTGAGAGACCCACAAAACTGTGTTTTTAAACTTATGATTTACTATTTTTGGTTGGTTACTCCATGAATTATATCAAGGCAAAAACTTCAAATAGATTCAGTTCTTGCATATATGGCGAATGTAGTCTGTCGAGCTTCCAGTCTTTCACCTATATGTGCTTTGTATCTGATAGGACCCTGCCATACAATATGTGAATTCACACAGTAATAAAATAAACTAGAAATGATATGATATGAAACAAGATAAAGCAAGGTATCTAAAGGCGAAGGAACACTTGAGGCGACATGCCCTGATTAGATGACTAAAGCTGTGCTAAGGTATGGCTCGAGTGAATTGCTGGTTGAACATTTGCAGACAGTTATTTGGCACAATTTAACATTGAAACAGGAATCAAAGCATCTTGTGAAGATGTAATTTCATGTATACCTAATATGTTAAGTGTTACATAGTATGTATACCAGAAAAGAAGTATTAAACAAATTATTAAGTTCGAAAAGTATAGAAAGTCTAATTAGAATAACTCTCTTGATGCATTCATGTATAGTTCACACTTCATAGGTTTAGATTAATGAGAAAGTATAAAGAGCAAAAAAATTAGTAATAAGAAACGAAATTTATGACAGAACGGATAAAGAACAATACTTCTTGATTTGTCACGCTTGTGAATCTGTGATGGTGATAGGGCCTACAGATATGACACGGTGGAGAAGTCGAGGAGAGATGAGACATATAAGTCATCAAGGCTTTTATTTATAAGATACGTAATAGACTAGTATGATCAATAACTTTGTTGATCGCCTTCATGAGCCCGCCTTGCCTCAGCCCTATCAATGCGACATATTATTTTGTATCAGTGAACACCATGTATCGCTAGATATGCATGTGAACATGGTCTAACATTACGCTGATAGCTATTTAAGATCTAAGCAAGTTAACAATAGTTTATCGCCTTAATGCACAATGTTTTATATGGGATGCCATGACATACATATCCCATGCCGGTTAGGAGCTCCTTTTGAACATATTGATGCAATTATATTGTGACAATAGGTTTTCTCGAGGGTAATAAACATACTTAAGTTGATTGTGATTTGGTATTTAACCTTTGTTATAGGAGCTAGCAGATTTCGTTCATCCTTGCTTTTTAACAATAGGTATAGTTATAAGTATGTTGCCATTTTGATGTAGCACCTTTAGTTCTATGGAAAGGGCAAATTAGTTGTAGAAGTTGGCTGACAAACTTTTAGTAGTAAAACGAATTATGTCGTATTGTTGAGGTTTCTTTAGCCTGTATGTTTGTATTTCTAAAACCATGGAACTCTGTATGCTCGTATCTTTAGACCCCACAGGAATCAATGCCAGTCTATATGTTTAAAGGTTTTGCCAATTATTGAACACTCTTCGATGACTAAACATTTTCAAGAGTCGAGACCCAAAAAGACATTTATGTTAGATACGAAAACACTGGTACTAATGTGTTACTTTATCTGATCATAAATGAGGAGTTGTGAACTAATTTCAGTCTCTGATTCCTTTTGTCTATTTTCCTGTTGGATAAATGACATGAATTTAAATAAGGGGGAATTGATTTGCACACTCCAATTTTTTAATGGTACACTCCAATCTATGCATTACATAGTCGTACACTGTTTACATCCTGCTTAATTTGCTTGTATAGTAGAGTGTGCAATTCAAAATAATGCGTGCAAATCACCTCCCATAAATAAGGGCACGTGTTTGCACTTCTGTAGTTTGTGGTTAGAGACTTCAGTTGGGACTTGGGAGTCTAGTGGGCTGAATAAGTATATTAACGAAGGGGATTGTATTGAGAAATCGGAAGTATATTGGAAAACTAAGAGCGTCGTACAAGAGGCAGAAGTATTGTGTATACTAAATGTAGCAACTTGCCGGGCATATGGGATCCACTTATTTGTTTGGCACTTTGGCGTATCTATCTCGCATTATACAGATGTACTAGTATACCAATAACTGTAAAGATGTTTTTCATTCGTTTCTTATGATGGTTGTACCAGTTTACCGTCGACACATGTAAAGAACTTATGAATCAGATAATTTGGCTAAAGCATAATAGTTCACTTGTTTTAGTCCTCTCTTAGATTTTAAATCTGTTTTACACTTTGAAACCTAACTTCTAGGTTGAATTTGTGTGGCAAATTAGAAAATATTTTTATTCAACCTCAGTTCGTGAACTATTGAAAATTTGTTTTAATCTATGAATGTTTCTTTTAACAGGTCGCCACAGAGACGATGGATGCAGTTAGAGAAGTCAATAGTCATTTTTCAGGCTACATTTATCACAGGCCTTGATGCTTAATGGGAATCCATACTGGGGGATGGAAGTTTTTTTGTTTGAACGAGCATCCCTAAAAGTCAACTATTAACAGTCAAGGTGATATATGCAGCTAGAGGGATATCTCAACTGAAGGATAGGTTGGTTTGGAGGGAATGAAAAAAGTATTGAAGCTTTACATTAAAGGGCCATTCACTGCCAGAATTGTTCAGGTAACATGCCAGAAGCTTTCTGTTTTATGCTTAAGTTAAAATGCTGACCATAGAAACACATGACCAACTCCCATTTTAGTCAATGTACTTTTAACAACCTATAGCAATCCGTTACTTACACCATTTTTGCTAAGGGAGACCCATTACAACTGGATTGACCATCAAATTCTTAATAATGCAAGAATTAACTTACAGAAACTATTAAGAATATATTTAGTTAAAGTAGGTTGCTATTTCATATAAAAGGACGTTACAAGGTGACATAGAGGGGCAGAAGATTAATTTTTTTTGCTATCTTGCGTTAACAAAAGTAGATTGCCTAAAACGGAATTGTTTCAAAGTAGTTTGCTATTGTTTGCCTTTACGTGTATGGTTTTTCCATTCGCTTTTTTTGTGTGTCTGTGTACTGTGTAATACGCCATGTGTGTGTTGCTCACTAGATATAGCAAGATATGGCATGTTTTAAGGATGAGTCAGAAAAGTAAAATACAAAAAATGGGACCACTCTCATTTTATAGTATCCTATCACGCCATCAGATGATATGTTTGATAGCATGTCTATGTACCAATTTATTTTTCCTTGGCAATGGGATTTGAACTGTACTAATATTTTGAACTTTCATAAATTAAAGGTGACATATCGGTGTACTCTGGATTTTAATTGTCTTGGAGATCCACATAGAAAAGATTTAGAGGTTACTGAGACAAACGGTTACGGCTTCCACCAAAATCCCTGATCCTTTTGTGCAAAGAGACAATGAGGCTGATGTATCCAGGCGATCATTTCCACTTTTGCGTTCCCTACAAAGATTTTGGCTCAATGTTGTTCATTTTTTCATTCTTTTGCTTGCTGTGGTATCTTTGGCTTAACGAAGCTAATTCATTGTATCATATCCTAACAAGGGTAACCTTCGTTCCTTTTGGACAGTTTTGATTTCTGGGATCCCTAGTAAGGAATAGCATTATTAAGGATCATCACTGTTAGTTCACGATTAATCCACAAAAAGGTGTAGATTGGCGGGGACACCTTGACCCGGGTGCTTTTTGGCACCAGCTATTGTCCACCCCACAAGGATTATCACTGTTAGTTCACGATTAATACACCAACAAGCATACCTATGGCTTCTTTGTAGTTTGTAATAATAATTTCAATCAAGGCTAATATGATTAACATTTCTTTCAAATTCATTTAAGTTTCATGTACCGATTCTTGAATACCCATTATAGTAGAATATTCGTGTGATATTTTCTCAAATTTTGCGCTTGTCATATACATGTTCTTTCGATCAAACTTCCTAATCTATATTTAGTAGTGGGCAGGACAATTAAATTGGCACGTGCCAAAAAAAAAAAAAAAAAAAATGTTAACTATTAATTTGGGACGGATGGAGTGCAGTAAAACAAGTTGACAAATACCAATGAAATAGATATGGCTGTAAGACTGTAACTGCATGCATGTATTTTAGTTTGAACATATGCAACTTAAAACGACCCAAATATGTACTTAAATCTGTTAACCAATCAATGATTTTTCATTTAGTTAAATCAAAGTAAAATTTTAAACATGTGATCACAAAGTGTGTGCACACAACTAATCAAAATATTTTTGAAAGTTAAAGATTATTTTTCAAAAAGTAGTCAAAATCAGGATTATTTATTTGTTATCATATTCTAAAACATAAAGTGTTACTCATTTCTTTAGCATATACCCTCACCACCACCCACGCCACATGTACATAAAAAAAATATGAATTGAACAACTTTTTTGAGTTTTGCATAGCCTTTTCATTTTATCTTGTAAACTTTAAAGGAAGCACAACATGCATTACCTTTTAGTTGAAAAAAGATTATGAATACTATTTTACTAAAACATGCAAATAGAAGATCAAGAAAGATATAACGATGGTATAATTAAAATATTTCTACTCGCTACTCCCATATACAAATCAACTATTCTTTTTTATTTGGTGTCACTTACTCACTTATAAAAAATTTAAGAAGGTTAAAGAAGTTTAGGCAGGGTGCATAGCTTTGTCTTTTACAACTACAATTATTACCTATTTTGCAACTAATTTTGGTTTGATGTACCACCATTAACTGTTACATGAAGTGATGCACACATGTTTAGTAAAATAGTTGAACTAAGTGAAAGTTATTCCTATATCAATTTAGAACGTAAAGAGCTAAAATGCATGCATCTTTTTTGTTTTACACTAAAATATGCATATGTGTGTGAATGAGATTTTCAAAAATTGACAATCTTATTTCTATATCAATTTTAATGAAATTTTCAACATATTGCTTTAGAATAAAACATGCATTGCCAAAAGCAAAAAGAAGGAAACAACCAAAATGAATTGGTTAATCGCTGCCTACAAAAGCAAAAGCAAGAAATATAAATATGAAGATTTGAAGTTAATAAAAAACATAACAAAAAAGCAAGAAATATGAATAATGAAGAAAAAATATGAACATATGGGTTGGTCTCATTGTCTTGTTTGAATTCGATATACAAAATTGAATGATTTATTTTTCGTAAATAATTAATCTAATATATCTTCTCATTTTAATTATAAAACTAACAAATTATAAAACTAACAGGGTATTCGTGCAATACAGTGGTGAGTCGGTGATATAAAAGTGATTAATTCTTCGTCTACCTAGTATTCGTCTGCACGCTTGTTGTGTTACTAATTTTATATGTTCCGAATAACTATATAATTATATTTAGGGATAATTCCAAAAATGACTCGATTGCCCAAAGACTGAGACTATCTAGACTGCAGCTTTTGTGTTTCCGTATCTACCCCAGTTGCCTTGGTAACTCAAATTTTTCCAACCATATGACACCAAGTGTCTGGCATGAGGGCCGCCAGTTGCCCAAAAAATATACAAGTTGCCCTACGTTATAATCCGTAAAGTCACACTTGTCACTTGCAGATTTTATTTGCCCAAAAAGTACTGGTTACCCTGATTTAGATAAGGAAATACTAAAGTTTCAATCTAGATAGTCTTAGCCCTAGGGCAACCGGGGCATTTTTGGCATTATCCCTTATATTTATACTAGCAGGGTATCCGTGCGTTGCGGCGGCGGATACCCTGAAATAAAATTTTTCGGTGAATCATGTATTTTAGTTTATTATGTTCTTTTTGACAATAAATTTACGGATATCAAAAATTTTGTTTAGCTCGTGTCCGTTCTGGCCCGAGCCCGTTGGCTCGTGTCCGTTCGGGCTCGAGCCCATTTGGCCCGTTGCCTGTTCGGGCTTGAATATTTGTATAATGTGCTTTATTATTTGTATTAGTGACATTTAATACAGGAATTGTGTTTAAGTTGATTGTACAATATGCTTGATAATTTGTATTTCTTATGTAAAGGGCGTTTTAATAAGTCCATTAATTGTATTTATTGATCAGTTAATTAATTGTATTTAATGTACATAATAATTTATTTATTCTATTTAATGTTAGTATTAATTGTATGATATAATTAAATACAAGGGTTCTATAAGTAGTATTGGTTGTTGTACTTATAGCTTTATAAGTTGTATTGCTTAATTTTAAGGGCCCGTTTGGTTGAGCGGGTTAGGAATTGGATTTAGGCATGAAAGTAGAAATTAGTTGTTTGGTTTGAATCCGTGAGGCCTAAAATTGGCATTGATGCCTTAATATTTGGCATGCACTAATCCTAGCGTTAAGGGTGGGTTTTTGAAAATATTGTCCCATTATTGTGGGACCCTCTATCTATATACTCACATTTTTTTTTCTTACAATCTAATAAATATTTTTAATGTAAATTTAATTTAAAACAATATTTTTTTTTCAATCATATCATAGTATTTCTCTTTCCAAATCCAAATACAAATTCAAATCCAAATCTAAATCCTAATCCCATTTTCAAACCAAACGGGCCCTAAATATTTCTATTAATAGTAGGCATTTCTCCATTAGAAGATAGTTAGATAATCTTAATGTGAAGCGTTTACCATTTTATTGTCTTTAATTGTATACTCTGTATATAATTATTACTACTTCCGTCCCTAAATAAATGTCCACTTTGACTTTTTAGAGTCAAACTTGTTCAACTTTTACCTTAACTATTTTTGTGTATGCTATATAATATTTGATGCAAAATATATAAATAGATTATGTTTTAAGTGTATTTTTCAATGATTTATTTATTTTTATCATGTATTATATGACATAGAAAAAATATTTAAGGTCAAAGTTGAACCATTTTGACTTTGAAAAGTCAAACTGGACATTTATTGAGGGACGGAAGGAGTATTATTCTGCTTATTTGTAGTGTTATAGTGCTAGGTGCAGTTAGTGTCGTCACGTCAGCTTTCTACCTTATTACATTCTTATAACACAAAACCAAAAAACAACATCCCCAATAACATTCTTATAACATATCACCAATTAAACCCCACCATTCACTCAAAAAAAAAAAAAAAAAGCCGAAAAACGATCGCCATTCGGATGGCTATGGCCCTATAACGCTCGGCCCCATGCAGCTATAACGAGTATAGCAGCACCATAAGGGAAAAAATGGCCCTATGACATGTTATAGGTGTGTTGCATCATGACGTCTTATATGCATAGCGTGTGGATTATGTAGGCAGCCATACTTAGCTTATTATTTTAGCTGTGGTTTTTAACCTTTTTACCGGCTAATTCATGTGGTCTAAACTCACCATCGCACATGCTTAAATCAGATAAAACAATTTTTTTAATAAGTAGGCGCGATTATTCTCCTTTCCCCTTATAGTTGTGGTATATTTTAAACTAACTTTTTTTTCCAACAAAAATCCTTGCTACATTTTATGAATTTGAGGCATTTTACATAAAACTTCCACTCTATGTATTATAAACATTATGAATTAACTACTAGTGACAATAAAACAAAATTTTAGGCTGATTAGATATGAGTAGAGATTTAAAAAAAAAAAAAAAAAAAAAAAAAAAAAAAAAAAAACTTAAAATAAATAATAAGTTTATGAGATCTCTTGAGTGGGGGTATGATTTGATATGGTTATGTTAAAGTCAGAAAAAACAAAACAACTTGAAGATAAAAGATAATGGAAGGGGATAAACCCTAATATGTTTTTTTTCTTTTTTCTTTTCTTTTTTCTTTTTTTTTGAAAAGCGATGATATTATTAGCCACAAGGCAAACACAAACAAAAACAACAAAAAGAAAAGGCTCTAAGACAGAGCCACGAAACAAGGAATTACAACAGGAGACTTAAGCAATTTATTACTTAAGGTGTGTTTGTTTAAGCTTATATGTTGGGTTTACACTTATCACTCATAAACAGTTTATTGCTTATGTGAAATAAGTTCATATTGAGTGTTTGTATTACCTTATTATATTGAGTGTTTGTATTAACTTATTGAAGTAAATTGATAAACCAAACATCTTGAACTAAGAGCATCATCAATGCTCGACTGTGAGCGTATGATAGAACGTTAGAGGTACCAGCTAGTTATTTCCATAACTACGATCTTAATTTCATAATATCAAAGTTAACGTGTTCATGTGGAGATTGCCTCTTGATCGTCTTCCTAATTGGTTTAATCTATCAAGACGCAGTTTGGATATTGATTCAATAACCTGCCGGGTTTGTAACTTGATGCCACAAGGTCCTCTCACTATTTCTTCACTTGTGACCAGCTTCTTCTATTTGGAGAGCCATCCGAATTTGGTGTGATATTTCTTCACTTTAGTATTCTTTTACCCACTAAAACTTGCATATTTGCATATATACCCAACACATGCTTAATTTGCATTGTACATCATGCATTAAAAACTTGTACTTTGAGAAAATATGCAAGTTTTTGAGTTTTATTGGGTATATTTGCAATTCTCCGTTCTTTTATTGTAATAGAGTAAATTAAGAGTACAAAGGAGTATTATTTTGTCATGGATATTAAAAGCAAGTTTTCCCCACCTTCAACAATAAAACGACAATTAATAAATTTGCCGCCATACACCTACTACTTACTACTCCTGCCACTATACTTGTGTCTTAGTCGGACCCCCATACTCACGCATCAATTTAATTCATATAAATATACCACCCACCTCTTCACGCTTCTCATTATATCTTAGATTTTGACATTTTCTTTAGTAGATCACGGGTATAAAAGCATGCATGATTATTTGTTCATGTGTCTACGTATCTTGTGTTACATTGCTTCTTTTAATATTGTAACATGCAATTAGTATGTCGCTGATATACGACTGAAAGTGTAATCTAAATGAGATCGTAGAAGGAATAACTTTCTCTATCATATCAAGAGAGATTTTATCTTGTTTAGTTAGTGCCAGCCCGATATATGTAGGTAAGTAGGTTTAAGAGTTTAACTTTACAAACTCGCATCGGCGTTACCTTTAGAGGTGTCGATTAGTTTTACCGAACGGGCTTAATTGGATCGGGTATTCAGGTTCAAAACCTTAATGATCAGGTTATTAATCGGGCTAACTGTTAACACGAACCACTCAAATTCTTACGAGGGTTGGATTTATTGTGAAGGTTTTGTCATGTGTACGTATAGTACTTAGCTACAAGTTTTATGAAAAATTTAGGCTCCAACAAACAAGTCATTTTCATAATTGATGTTAATAATATCTCATAATATCCTGAATGATAATGTGCTAATATTATGCTTTAATTATTACGGAGTAGTATATATTT
This sequence comes from Artemisia argyi, assembly GCA_030686995.1. Lineage (NCBI taxonomy): Eukaryota > Viridiplantae > Streptophyta > Magnoliopsida > Asterales > Asteraceae > Artemisia > Artemisia argyi. The sequence continues at coordinate 187 of JARVZY010006791.1, read as the reverse complement.
AGATACATGACAAGGAATAATTGGACTAGCTAGAACTCTACCTCGACACCCTAGTGCATGAATCATTAAGGTTGCTATGCCCTTAAAGAACTCTACATCGACACTCTGTCGGATTATCATGGCATGCATGATTAAAGAGATAGAAATGTCATGAATAAACTCATGTATCTCGAGAGTAATAAATGGT
>JARVZY010006790.1:0-25348 GCA_030686995.1 Artemisia argyi | reverse complement strand
TCCGACGGTCAAGTTAGTATTGATGCGTGGAGCATATGAGAATTAGGTTTAGGATAACCTGTTATGTTCTGTGGTGAATGGAATCCCAACCCTATATTTATAAGGCATGGATTAGGGTTTAGGCGTAGAGTGGGCCGCTGTTTGCCGGGCCTGGCCCATGTAGGGTCCAGTCCAGACTACACGTCCACAAGCCCCCCAAGTTTAGTATGATATAGTGCGTGGCTATGTTATGCTAGACTTAAGTTCTTTTCATGGCCGCGTAGGCCCAATCAACCATGACGGCATGGCCCATGTGTGTGCAACTTGTGTGCACATGGGATGGATCATACTGCGCAGTCCCCATGCGACAGTGCGCACTGGGATTGCGATTGTGATTGTCTCACAATGGTGAAGGTGGATTCCGCATGCTGTATCCTGGGTAAGGGCATACCTTTTGTATTAGTAGCGATGCAGCACGGTGCGACAGAAGATGTGCTTCTGTGGCAGAGGTGTGCACTGTGCGCAACAAAGGTGCGCGCTGTGTGCGAATATTACATTCGTCTTTACAACTGACAGAGAACGTCTCCCCTGCGGCAAGATGGTGCGAATATTTAACTCCGTCTTTGTACTGGGCTTGCAATACCTCTTACGTACGATCTGCTTCCAAATATGCCTGCGTGGCGCGTACGGAAACAGTGGTATCTTGTTGATACCCTGGTAGCCCCCCAAGTTGGATGGTGCTACTCTTGTAGGAGCATTTAACTTAGTTATTCAAATCCTGAAAAACACTTAATGCAAATATTAAAAGTATATGCCGCGAATCGCGACTTATAAAACCTAATGAGGTAAAAGATTAGCGTGAAGCAAATATATAGCGCATAGCATATAAGAGAAGTAGTAGTGCGAATGACACCTATCGTGAGGTTTTACAAACTACGTAAAAGAAGTAGCACGTAGCTAATATGTGAACGCAGTGCGCTCATGATCGTTTTCTTTTTTATTTTAATAAAAACAATGGCGCGGATGGACACACCGTGACCGCGACTAATAATTTCAATTGCACGTACAGACGCAAATGGATGTATCGTGACCGCATAGACTCTAGCGTTTGTGGATGATCACAGATGGCCACGGCTTTTTGTCTCCGTGCGCTCATGGCGATTGACTAGCATCGTGGTGCCTGTACGTGACAGTGCGCTCATGGCGCCAATCTGTGAAGATTTCCGGATGCATGGCCTAACGCGGGTAGATTTATCGCGACTGCGTTGTTCGAACACGAAAACTAGCACGAACAGGCATACCAACCAAAAAAACATTATATGCACGAATTAATTCGTGGCTAAAAGATAAAGTAGGTCCGACCGTGTGGATTTAGTGCGTTTATATGTAAAATCGTGTTTACCAATTAAAAGATTTATGTAAAATCTTTTGAATATTCTAAAAATGTAACATATGTTGGATCGTATATATAAAAGAAGACAATAGACAAAAGATCGTATATATAAAATCTTTTGAATCTTTTGAATACGTTAAAAAGATAACATATGTTGAATTATAATTCTTGTTATATTCCCATCGAGCATATGAAAAACGATTTAGGTTTTGTTTTTGTGTCGTGCACAATACAAAGTTTTAAAGTTACCGGCTTTTGAACTCGTGGTTGCTTTCCGGTGATGTGAGAGCACGAAACTTGTCGTAGCCACGTCCCACGGATGGCGCTAACTTGTTGATGCATAATCTGGCGCGGATTGATTCAACGACTCTCCTTGGGCCGTTAGTCGTCTTCTCAAGCCCTAAGTAGACCTGTCAACAAAGAGAACCCGTTAGGAGTGGACCCGAGGCCGTAGCCCCGGGATCCACCTCCGACGGTCAAGTTAGTATTGATGCGCGGAGCATACGAGAATTAGGTTTAGGATAACCTGTTATGTTCTGTGGTGAATGGTATCCCAGCCCTATATTTATAAGGCATGGATTAGGGTTTAGGCATAGAGTGAGCCGCTGTTTGCCGGGCCTGGCCCATGTAGGGTCCAGTCCAGACTACACTTCCACATTCACCATTCTACGCGCTCATTACAAACAACCTATTTCCTTTTGGTTACAACTAAAACCTGGCCATAATACTCTAATGAATACTGTAAAACAGACTAATCGAACAAACAAACATAAAACATACATCATGTAAGTAAAACCACCAACCAAAACATCCTCATCACTTGAAACTTCCCCATGCACCTCTTCACCCCGCGATACCTGGCAATATTGCACATACAACATTGTATTCGCAGCCACATACTGCACCATCATCATTAATGAAAAAAATAATAATTGAAACCAACTTGAACAATCGAGAACCACTGAGACACTAATTCCATATTCATAAGAAATGCATTCAACATCATAAGTATGCCAATTACACCAACTGTGTACAACAATATCGAAAATGAAAGTAACTTTAAAGATTGTTTCTCGCTTTGTAGGGATGAGCATTTTGACCCGAATCCCGGAACCGAACCGGAACTGTACCGGTATCGTACCGAAATGGTACCGTTCCCGATATACGGTACGGTACCGGGAGTACGAAATAAGGTGAAAAAAAAACCGGGACCACTAATTCGGTACGGGACCGGTAACAAATCGGGAAAATCCCAAATAAAAACGGGAAAAGCCCGATTTTCTGGTACCGGTATCCGAATCCCGTTCGGTACGGTACCGGTACCACTATTTATGCTCGGGAAAAAATCGGTACCACTAATTCGGTACGGGACCGGTACCGTGCTCATCCCTATCGCTTTGACATAATACCTCTTTATCTGCGAGCCAATTTAAGTCGAACATTTGTCCTAAACACATAAATCATATGCACCACCTGTACCATTTGTGGGAAGAATCAAAGAAATACATATACTATTTTGGCCAAAAATGGCTCAATATTACAAAGATTATTTATAGGCTCATGATCAATTAATGCAGAATGGTTTGTATTCCTGAAACCGCAAAACCACTTCATATTCCTCTTCCTCCATGCATTTAGTTATTGCAATCAATATGGGAGATCCTTGAGTTGCCTGGAATCAATATGCACTTGTGTGGAAATCACATTCGAAGGCTTAATATGGCACAATCAATTCATGAAACATTTATTGTGAGCACTTTGCATTTATAAGACAACTTAAGCTTTTAGTATACTAGTCATTCAGACCCGTGCGATGCACAAGGGCTCGATCTAAATGTTTATAGTCATGAAAGCCCGTGCGATGCATATGGGTTGTATAGAAGTTTTCAAAGTTTAACATCCGTCTTTTATTTTCGTCATTTTATATTCGAGACGTATTTTTGTCATTATATATATAAGTTGTCATGGTAGCATACATTTTGTAAGCATGATACGTATTTAAAATAGTTTATTGACATGTAATTTTTTAAGATGTATTTTTTACGTAATATTTTTTGTCTATTTATTTTGATATTGACTATATCAATTTTTATTGGAACTAACTAATATTAATACATCCGACTAAGCTATAACTATTTCTTTTGATAGTCAACAATGCCCGTGCGATGCACATGGGCTATATAGAAGTTTTCATAGCGTATCATTCGACATTTATTTTCTTCATTTTATATTTAAGTTGTCATGGTATCACACATTTGCTAAGCTTTATACGTATTTAAAATACTTTATTGAGTTGCACATGGGCTGTATATAAGTTTTTATAGCGTAATATTCGACACTTATATTCGTCATTATATATCTAAGTTGTGTTGGTATCATATTTTCAAGCATGTCACACATTTAAAATAGTTTATTGACATTAAAAGAGTATATGTAAAGAGATTTTTTTCAAGATGTTACATTGAAAAGAGTCTCTTCACATGTAATATTTTAATATGTATAAGTTACATAAATTATTTTAAATATGAAGCGATAACATTAATGTTGGAGACCTTTTATATTCATCCCCATGCGATGCACACATGTTTGGACTGCCTTAGGACCCATGCGATGCACACAGGTTAGATCTAATTGTTTTTTTTCGTAATGTTCGGGACTAATTTTCGGTTCATGTTTGAAACTCTCATTTTTTGTGAAAGACGGGCTTCGTTGTTCAAATAAATTACATTATTAAAAGCGAAATATAAAACAAATTTTCTTTTTAACAAAACTATAAAAACATAAAATATTAAAGTAATTAGTATATTCAAGAGTATAAATTATAATTCGTATAATAAATTATAATTCGTATTGTAAAATATTGCATGTTTAATTTGTAACGCACTATTAATATGAGTGCTAAGTATTCATCTATATTAACACCGGTAGCCATAGCGTTGTTCTTGTTGTTGTTCTTCTTGTAATTGTTCATTGGCATTTTGCATCTTTTGTTTTTTATATAATTTTCGTGACTTCTCGATCTCTTTCTTTAATGTGAAGAGCTTTTTCGTAAAATGTTATATTTAAATGAGGCTTTTCATATGTAATATTTTAATATGAGTAAGTTACATAAATTATTTTTTAATTAATGCATTATTACAATATTTTTCCATAAACTATAATATCGAATTGGGAGCATTCATTAGTAACTCACTCTAAGTATTTACAGTATTACGGCATGAATCACACGATCTCAAACTCAAATGAATAATGCTTACCTCGTGATAGGTGTAGGATAACATTTGAAATACAATTTTCTTCTCCTTTATATATTTCTTCGATTTAGAAGATTTTTATTGTTAAGATGATAGTGTGAAGATATTTTTATTATATACTACCATTTTTAATATGTAACATCGACATAATTTACACAGTCATATCAAATATCAAAGTCACGCAATATTTCAAGACGTTTAATTAAGAAAGTGACATTAACACACCGCAAGACAAAAAACAACATTAAGTACAAAAATATTAAAATGCACCAACAAAGTGTAGTAATAATTATTGACTAAAAATTGAATGCTCGTCACATTATTTTCAATACACTTACTTGATAACGAATCAATAGTATTAGCCCGTTTAGCAGTATTACATGAAGTAAAATATTGCATGTTTAATTTGTAACGTACTATTAATATGAATGCTAAGTATTCATCCCACCGGTGGCCGTGGCGTTGTTCTTGTTGTTGTTCATTGGCCTTTTGCATGTTTTGTTCTTGATACAATTTTTGTGACTTCGCGATCTCTTTCTTTAATGCTTCTTGACGCGCTACAAAAAACAATTAGATATAGTTGATCATTAGTAACTTAAATACAGTTAATCAATATATTGCATTTTTTATCAAAGTAAAAATGTTCGTGCATGTTCCACTTAATTGATAAGACAACGATGTGTAGGATCTTTTAAACTATTAGAAAAGATGATGTTACTACCAAACCTCCTAAGCACCATCTTTATGTCCTACATTCTTACACACATGAAATTTACATAAAATAACATAAATCAATATGCTAAATAAGTAAGACGATATGATGCTTACTTTACCACTATAATAAGTTGTAGCCCAATGTGCACGCGGTATGGAGGAAGTTGTGATTTGTTGTGTGTGATTTTTGACACATTATATAGTTGATAAAATATTTGTAACTCATAGACGGGAAGGTAAAAAGACTAACCACTAATTGGTGTGTTTAATTTATGCATTCATGACATTTTTGGTTTGTATTCTTTGAGGTTTAGAGATGGCTTAAAACATGTTGTACCGTACAAACTTTTGTGCACGATTCCTCATGCAAAACATATTGTGTTGTACAAACTTTTGTGCACAATGCCTCTTGCGCATTAAATTAAGCACTCCAATCTTTAGATAGTATAGAAGATATACTTTTCATGTTTATTAAACTACCTTGTACCGTACTACAATTTGTGCAAAAATCCTCTTGCACATTAAATTAAGTCACCCAATATTGTGTAATTGGTATACTTTTGATGTTGCTTACACTACCTTGTACCGTACAAATTTTTTGAATTACTTGAATCACTAATCTTATGTACTTACTCTTATGCATGACTATTAAATCAATGTACTAACATATGAAGCCTTTACATTTCACTTTTAATTATTGGGACATTTATTATGACCCCTTTATATTTATAAGGCTACTTAATCTTTATATAATATAAGATAAGATGTTACTACGTATTATGATCATATTTTCAAGTCATGTAGTCTAATGATAATTTTAAGAATAGGTTTAGTTGACATCACACTTTGAATAATGGGTTTTGAGGAATTGGTCTTCAAATAATTTTTGTTCTCATCTCTTAGTAGAAAAGTCCAAGTCTACCAAATGGGTGTATGCATGTGTCTATATATAACTAATCTAACAAAGGCTAAATCTCATTGTGTGATTACCTAAAATGGGCTTCAAGAGTATTATGTTCATCGCAGTTGCCCTCATCTCTTCTACGGTTCCGGCACGTGTGGCAAATTCGGCAACACAAAAGGTGATTTCTTTCTAAAAACTGTAATTTGTCCAAAGTACTAAATATCCGCTTTATGCTTATTATGTACTTGTATATAAATACATGATCACTTAGTTTTCATTTAAGTAACTTGATCATGAAAATATGTATCTTATTAGTTAAAAAAAGAAAAATTATAATTTCCTCTAATGATAACAGATTAGGAGTGTCCTACCAGCAAGGAGCGGAGGAGGATCACAGAGATACGTTAGGTCATGTTAATGACCCATGTGGCCCTATGCAGCTTACTTCAGGATAATACGTTTATTCTATAACTCATTTGTAAAATCTATCATGTGTTCATAATATAAATAAAATAGTTATTTGAATACGTTATATATTTTGGCTACGTATTCTCAGTTAAAATGATTCTTTGACAATTGATTTGTAATGGGTGCCTTTGTCGAATTTTCACTCTACAACCATTATGTCATATGTACAATTCATATACGACCTAGCCGAGTACGTGCATTCAGTGGCAGCGGTTTCTAGTCAGCGAAAATTTTGGTTGCGAATAATTTTCATTCAACAAATTGTATTTGTAGAGTTAGGATTCCTTTTTAGAGAACTATATTTCTAATACCATGATTGCTTAACAGTCGTATAATGTATCTTTTTAACAAAGGACAAATCACACAAAAATGTTTCACATTTTAGGTTAATTTTAATTTTAAGTACTTAAGTTTTTTTCTCAAAATTTAAGTTATCAAAGTTATATTTTGTGCAATTATAAAGAACCAGTATAAAGAAAGAAATGAAGTGATGTATTATTATGAAATGAAAGTTACAATACAAATGAAGGAGGGAAAAGATATTTATACTACTCAGCTAACTAACTATCAGAATGTACAAAGATATTTTTGATGTCTTTGACAATGAACTGAAATGCTTTGACTTCCTTTGTCTTGATAAGCTGAGTGATATTGAAAACAAAATGGATGACATGGTTGCTTCTGAAGAGGAGGTCGCTCAACGGATTCTTTGGTTAAAAGAGCTAGCGGATATTGAACGTTTAGCTGGTATTGATGCAGCTCAAAAATCAAAGATTAAATGGGAGGTAGAAGGTGACGAGAACACATCTTTCTTTCATGGTTTGCTAAATAAGAGAAGACGTAAACAAATGGTTCAAGGCATTATGGAACACGGTCAGTGGCATACGGATCCAGAGACGATTAAGAATGCTTTTGTTGATTTTTATCATGAGAAATTTAATGCGGTTCAAACTCATATGCCATCCTTGGACAGGAACAGTTTTGTTCAATTGGATAATCATGATATTGAATTTTTGGAAGGCCCCTGTTCGATTGAGGAAGTAAAATCAGTGGTTTGGCATTGTGGAGTGATAAGGCGCCTGGGCCCGACGATTTTACTTTTAAATTCATTAAGAAATATTGGGATTTAATGCAACATGATATCTATAATATGGTTACGGCCTTCTGTAATGAAGGCAAACTTCCAATTGGTTGTAATGCATCATTTATAACCTTGATCTCGAAGGTAGCAAATCCGGTGTTTGTTAAAGATTATCGGCCTATCTCATTGATTGGATTTCAGTACAAGATTATTGCTAAGATGTTGGCGATACGCTTGACACGTGTAATCAGTAAACTTATTAGTAGTGAGCAGTCGGCGTTTGTTAAAGGGAGGCAGATTCTTGATGGGCCCCTAATGGTTAGTGAGGTTATGGAGTGGTAGAAAAATAAACGGAAAAAGTTAATGATTTTCAAAGTCGACTTTGAAAAAGCATATGATTCGTTATGTTGGGAATATATTGACTTTGTGATGATTCAATTTGGTTTTGGAACTCGTTGGCATAATTGGATCCGAGAGTGTCTAATAACCGCAAGGTTATCTATATTAATTAACGGAAGTCCGACTGAAGAAATTTCTATGTTTCGTGGACTTCGACAGATGGACCCTTTATCACCTTTTATATTTATTCTTGCAATGGAAGGTTTGCATATTGCGATTCAAAAAGCGGTGGAGGATAAGAAAATTACAGGCGCTTTCGTGGGTGATATTAGACTCAACATCTCGCATCTTTTCTATGCTGATGATGTAGTATTTCTAACAGGTTGGTCCCATAGGGAGGTGGACGGAATTCTTGACGTGCTTCATAACTTTCATGTGGCGTCGGGATTAAAAATAAACATATCAAAGTCAAATATTTATGGCGTTGGTGTTAATATGGATGAGGTGTCAAACATGGCAAGAGCTACGGGTTGTGCGGTAGGTGCTTTACCTTTTATATATCTTGGTATTCCTGTGGGAGCAAGTATGGCTCGAACAAGTAGGTGGGATGGTGTTATTCAACAATTCCGTAACCGTCTATCCAAGTGGAAGATAAATATGTTATCAAGTGGGGGAAGATTGAATTTAATTAAGTCAGTTCTTGGGAGTTTGGGTATTTATTTAATGTCTTTGTTTCGTGTCCCAGAAGGTGTTATTAAAGTTTTGGAAAATCTTAGGGCCAGGTTTTTTTGGGGGTGCCAAAACGATGAAAAAAAGATCGCATGGGTGGCATGGGATAAGGTGCTTGCTTCAAAGGATAGAGGAGGTTTAGGTATTGGTAGCTTGGCTTCGTTTAACTTAGCCCTCCTACAAAAATGGCGATGGCGCTTCTATAATGATTCAGAAGCTATATGGTGTCGTGTGATTAAAGCAATTCATGGAGTCCAGGGCGGAGTTACAAACAAAAATGACCAAAGGATTTGTTCAGGTATGTGGTCTCGTATCGTGGGCTCGATTAACCATCTTCATGACTCTAATGTTATAGACTATAATACGTTACGTTATAGTCTAGTAGGGGGGGATCGTATTTTGTTTTGGATGGATATCTGGGTAGAAGACCAGCCTTTATGCTCTCGGTTTAATCATCTTTATATGTTGGAAACGGAGCAAAATTGTAAGGTTCATGATAAATGGAATAACGGATGTTGGGTTTGGAAATGGCGTCGAGATGTTAGAGGTGGTATAGAGCAGAGCCAACTAGACAACCTTCTAATTTTGCTCGCGAATATTGAATTGCAAAATGGTCAAGATAAGGCTCAATGGATGTTAGATGATCAAGGTATATTTTAGGTTGCTAGAACACGTTTGCATATTGACGAAATGCGATTGGTGGGCCAAGATTTGGTTACTAGATGGTGTCCCTTTGTTCCAAGGAAGGTCAATATCTTTGTTTGGCGAGTTATGTTGGACCGATTACCAACTCGGTATAACTTGTCTCGGAGAGGTTTGGAAATAGAAGTAATTTCGTGCCCATGTTGTGGAACGGGTATGGAAACCATTTCTCATGTTCTCTTTTCATGTAACCTTGCGAAAGAGGTTTGGTGGAAGACTGTTCGATGGTGTCAAGTTCAGATGCCAGAAGTCGGTTCCTTTGAAGATTAGGTGTCATGATGTAATCAGGTTCCAAACGTTAACAATAGTCGAGTGAGACTTGAAGTTATCGGGTTGACAACATGTTGGATGTTATGGAGGTACAGAAATTCGGTGACATTTGATTCCGGTAGAATGTTCAAACGTGATCTAGTAGATAATATTATTTTGTATTCATTTTTTTGGTTTAAGCATCGAAACTCCAAGAGTAAAATCTCTTGGGTTGAATGGCTTAAACATCCGTTGTAATGTTGTTTAGTCTAGCAATTTGCTAGACTTTTCTCTCGTTTTAATCTATTGTTGTTCAAAAAAAAAAAGTTGAGTTCACAAAGCTTGTAGCTTTAGTTCTGTTATCCCCCCCACAAGTTGGCAATGTGTAGGGATCACACATGCCTAACTTGGAAAGACATTTGTGGAAAGGATATGTGGAGAGAGCTTTTGTTAACAAGTCAACTGTTTGCTCAGTTGTGGGGATGTAAGTTGGAAGAATGTGCACTGCCTTGATCTTCTCTCTAACAAAATGACAGTCTATCTCAATATGTTTGGTTCTAGCATGCTGCACAGGGTTGGATGCTAGAGCTATTGCTGATGAGTTGTCACAATAAATCTTCACTGGTTCTTTAAGTGTAATGTGCAGATCTTTAAGAAGAGATTTTAGCCAGGTTATTTCACATGAGCAATCAGCCAAGGCTCTGTATTCAGCCTCTGTAGAGGATCTGGAAACAACATTCTGCTTCTTGGAATGCCAGGAAATTAAGCTTTTACCAAGAAATATTCCAAACCCTGAAATTGATCTCCTTGATGATGGACAATTTGCCCAATCACTGTCACAGAAAGCTGATAAAATTGGAGAATTGTATCTTGGAAAGAATAAACCTTGCCCTGGACTAAGTTTGATGTACCTGATAACCCTTAGTAAGGCTTTCAAATGAGAAGTGTGAGGTGCTTGTGAGAATTGACTAAGTAGCTGAGCTGCAAAGGCTATATCAAGTCTACTAATGGTGAGATAAATTAGTTTTCCCACAAGTGTTCTATAATGTGATGGATCAGAAAGGGGTTCTCCTTCATCATAAGTGAGTTTAACATTGGGATCAAGTGGTGTTCTGGCATGTTTTGTATCCATCAATCCTGCATGTTCAATGAGATCTAATGCATACTTTCTTTGAGTCATGACCATTCCTTTTTCACTTTTGAGAAATTCAATGCCAAGATAGTAACTTAATTGGCCAAGATCCTTGATACTGAATTCTTTGTGTAACTTGGTCTTGATGTCATTGATAAAAGAAAGTGAGTTACCAACTAGCAGGATATCATCTACATAGATCAAGAGAACGACGGAGATGGTAGATATGTAGTAAGTGAAGAGTGAGGTATCTGAGTGACTCTGTTTGAACCCAAGAGTGAGAAGGAAGTCTGTTAGCTTAATGTACCATTGTATGTTGGCTTGCTTAAGCCCATATAGTGATTTCTTAAGTTTGCAAACAGAATTGGATGGATGGTGTTGGGCATAACCACTGGGAAGTGACATGTACACCTCCTTATGGAGATCACCATGGAGGAAGGCATTATTGATGTCTAATTGATGTACATGCCAGTTTGAGGTAGCAGCTAGGGCTAGAATTGTTCTCACAGTTACCATTTTTGCAACTGGAGCAAAAGTCTTTTTGTAATCTATCCCTTCTCTTTGGTTGTACCCTTTTGCAACTACCCTAGCTTTGTACTTATCCACTGTTCCATTGGCATTGTAGTTGATTATGTATACCCACTTGCTGCCTATAGCTTGCTTGAAAGGTGGAAGAAGGGTGACTTCCCATGTGTCATTTGCCTCAAGAGCAGACATTTCCTTATCCATTGCCTCTCTCCACTGTGGTTTCTTATATGCTTGAGTGTAGGAGGAAGGTTCTGTGTCTTTGTTAAGGTTATTGATGAGATGTAAGATTGACTGTTTGGTTATGTTGGAGTAGTTAATGAAGTGAGAGGTGTGGTGTTTAGAATGAGTGGAGTTGAGAGATGATGATTTGTAGTGATGGTAATCTTGAAGTTTAGTGGGAGCTCTTTTGGTTCTGTGAGAAGTTCTTAAGGGTATAGATGAAGTAGGAGGATTAGGTTCTGATGAAGTTGATGTAGAGTGTGGTGGTTCTGAGGGTTCTGATGTTTGTGGTTCTGATGTTTGTGTGGCATGTGATGGTTCTGATGTGTGATTAGTGTTGGGAGATTCTGTGTGTGGTGGATCAGATGGTAGGTGTATGTGTGTTGTGACTGATTCAGTAGGATCAGGGTGTTCAGGGGAGGAATTTGGTGATGGAAAGTCAGTTGAGTGGTGAATAATTGGTGCAGGAACTGGTTGAGGAAAGAAGATGGGTGTAAAAGGAGTTGGTTCTGGTGTTGATGTGTTTGGTTTGTGAAATGGAAAAATGTTTTCATAGAAAGTGACATGTCTGCTAACAAAAACTTTGTGTGTGTCTTAGGTATGTAAAAGATAACCTTTTGATTTTGTGGATATCCAAGTAAGATAGATGGAATTTCTCTTGTTGCAAACTTGTTTGGTGTGTGAGTGGATGCGTAGGCTAAGCAACCTATGGTTTTGAGTGTGGATAGATCTGGTGGTGTGTTAAATAGCATTTCAAAGGGACTTTTGGTGTCATGAATGGTGGAAGGTAGTCTGTTGATGAGATAGGTTGCAGCTAGAAGGCTGTAACCCCACAAATGAATGTGAAAATTTGCTTGAAAATGAAGAGATCTTGCCACTTCTAACAAATGTTTGTGTTTTCTTTCTGCCCTCCCATTTTGTTGAGGTGTATAAGGGCATGATGTTTGATGGATAATTCCTTTGTTTTGGAAAAATTCAGTAAGAGACTGATTGACAAATTCGGTCCCATTGTCACTTCTTAGAACTTTTATTGTTGTTTTGAACTGATTTTGAACATAGTAAAAGAAGTTTTTAAGTGTTGAAGTAACATGTTGTTTGGTTGGGATTAGATAAGTCCAGGTGGTTCTTGAAAAATCATCCACAAGAGTGAGAAAATATTTACAATTGTTGTGTGTGATGTGTTTGTAAGGGCCCCATGTATTAGCATGAATCAATTCAAACTTGTTTTGTGCATGTGAGATACTTGGTTTGAAAGGTAAAGCAGTTTGTTTAGCCAAGGGACAAACATTGCATTGAAATTTAGTAACATCATTTGGAATTGAAGGTAAGGACTTTATTTGCTTTTGAACATGTACAGATGGGTAGCCCAACCTAAGATGCCACAAATGAATGTCCTTGCAAATGGTATTTACAGATGGTGAAGTGATAGAAGGAGAAGATGTGGAATCAGGAGTGATGATGTAGAGTCCATCATATAGTGTCCCATGGGCAATCTTCTGATTGGTTCCCTGAAAAATGCATTGTGAATGGTTAAAGAGGACTGTGAGTGTGGATCTCCTTGTAATTTGGCTGACAGAAAGAAGGTTGTAAGCAAAGGATGGGATATTAAAAAACATTGTGTAGTGTGAGTTGGGGTTTTATCCTAACAGAACCAGTGATGGTTACCATGGTTTGGTGACCATTTGGGATTGAAACAATGATTGGTGTGGTGCAATGTTTAATGTTAAACATAAGTGAGAGTGTTATACATATGTGATCAGTAGCTCCACTGTCACATACCCAAGCATCTTTAATATGAGCAATGCATGAGGCAATGAATAAGTATCTACCTGTTGCTAAGATCTTAGGATCAGTGACTCCTTGGTTGTTCTGCAACATCAGCATGACCTGGTTCAATTGATTCTGCAGCTTATCCATCTTCGCGTACATTGCTGTCCCATCTTCCTTTGTACCACTTGTGGAGGCCTCATCTTGTCCAATTGCCATGTTCACTGATCTTGTCCTGTTGTCATTCTTGGGTCTCACTTTCCCATGAAGTGGATGTCCAACAGGGTAACCCACAAGTTGGTAACATTCATTCTTATAGTGGCCTTCTTTCTGATAGTTTCCACAATATACCCCTTGCTTAAAATTGCTTCTTCTACCACTTCCATTCACATCAGTTCTATAACCACCATTGTTGTTCCCATTGGTGTTAAATGACCTATTTTGCCTAAACTGAGGCTGTGCAGAGTGATTGTTGTTACCATGAGTGGACATAACAGCAGGGGTCATAAGCCTAGGAGTGAGTGTTTCTCTTTGTTTTTCCTCCTGTCTAAGCATACCATAAGCCTTAGTTGCACTAGGTAAAGGTTGCATTAGTAGAATTTGTCCCCTTAGGTTTGCAAAGCTTTCATCTAAACCCATCAAAAACTGTATCAATCTCTTCCTACTCTCTCTTTCACCATTCAACCTACCATTTTCACAAATACAATTGCAAATACACATGTATGGAGCTTCTAAAGCATCCATTTCATCCCAGTACCCTTTCAATTTCTCGTAAAAAATCTCAACTGAACCATTGGACTGTTTTAATTATGCTATGTCATTACTTAATTGATAAATTCTATGACCGTCAAGTTGAGAGTAATGCTCTTGTAATTCTAACCATAAAGAAGAAGCAGTATTAACAAAACTTAAATTGTTGTTTATCTGTTCAGAGACTGTGTTGAGAATCCAAGAAATGATCATGTCATTATTCCTTTCCCACAAGGCTCTAAGAGATGATTCAGGATCAAGTTTAGGGTAAACTTTTGTGACAATCTTGAACTTATTCTTCGCATTGAGTGCTATAGTCATTGAACGCCTCCAAGAACTGTAATTTTCTGAACCTAGAAGTTTCTTTGAAATCAGAATTAACCCTGGATGATCATTCTGGTGAAGAAAGAGGGGATGGTTGACTGAATTCGTATCTTCAGGTGGATTACTTGATTCTCCGGTGAGTATTGGTGGTGGGTTAACCATTGTAAAGGCTTAATTGTTGTGATTGAAGATGAAATGATTGATTTTGAGTTAATCAGGGTGGTGTGATTGATCGGAAAAGTTTGTTATGATGGTTCTTGATTGTTTTAGTTGATCGGAAAAGTTTGTTGTGGTGGTTGTTGACAGTTTGTTACGGTGGTTGTGAATTGGTTATGATGGATTGTCCATCGGAGCTAACACTCTAATACCATATAAAGAACGAGTATAAAGAGAGAAATGAAGTGATGTATTATTATGAAATGAAAGTTACAATACAAATGAAGGAGGGAAAATATATTTATACTACTCAGCTAACTAACTATCAGAATGTACAAAGATATTTTTGATGTCTTTGACAATGAACTGAAATGCTTTGACTTTGACTTTGACTTTCTTTGTCTTGATAAGCTAAGTTCACAAAGATTGTAGCTTTAGTTCTGTTAGCAATACAAGATTTTTTTGACTTTACAAAAGTGGTTGTCGGTCATAATGTTAGCTGAAATGATTTTTTAATACTCAATTATAACGATATATCACATTAATTAATCTATTTAGCTGAAAAATGGCCGATAATACTTTTCAAAAAGTTGAAAAAACTTTACATTGCATGAAAAAATAATTTTGATACCTTAAATTGAGAAAAATAAAGTTGAGTACCTAAAATTCAAATTAACCTTATATGTGTTATCTTTTTATGCGATTTGCCCTTTTAACAAAATCTAGTAACGATAATGTATGCTTACTATTGTTATTTCCATTTCAACACTCAAATTCAAACAAAATTTAGTTGGTAAGGCTTCGGCCTTTCAGGGTAAAGACCAAGGTTCGAACCTTGGCAACAAGATTTCTTTGTAATAATATTAGGATTTCATTGTAATAGGATTTCATGTAATAGGATTTAGGATTTCATTGTAATAGGATTTCATGTTAATAGAAAGTCAATTTTCAAAAAAAAAAAAAAAAAAAATTCCAATGTTGTCTTGATAATTCCAAAAGTCATCCAAATATTGGGAATCAACACACTTTAACTTGAAATCATCTCTTACCAATGCCTCTGACAATCTCAATGATTCAATAATCAGTTGATAAAATCAAGGCCGTCAAGATTATGTGCTCACTACCTAAAATCATGTAAGATCGACATAGAATAGTATCAATGTTAAGATCATAAGTAAGATCGTGAAATCGAGTGTAAACTCGTAATATCGCTAGTTAATCCGAGTTTACCAAAGCCCATATCTATTTTGTTTTTTTTCTATCTTTTAGCACATCCATTTGTGCTTAAGCCCAAAAATAAAAGTGATAAGTAACTGATAAATTGTTTTCTTATATATAGGGGTGAGCAAACAAAACCGAAAACACTAAAACCGAACCGAAAACCGAAAAAACCGACCGATACTAAAAATCGATGGTTCAATTTTTAATTTTTCAAAAACCGAAAAAAAAAGGTTCGGTTTCGGTTTTCGTCCAAAAACCGAACCGAACCGATTTTATTATATAATAATATATAATTAATATAATATGAATAAATGACTAAATATATCAAATTTATTGATTCATATTCATTTTGTGGGTAGATTTATAATATATTTATTTTAACGTTTATGTTTATATGTGCGTTTGTCGTGTCGTATGTTTACTTGAGAATATATCAACAAATATATGACGATAATAATACTATGTGTATATTCACTTACATGCATGTGGCTCATCTACATGTGTGTAATTATAGAATTATGGGATAACCATTATTATGCTTAGATTGACAAAAAAAAAGTAAATAAGAATAACCAATTTTGTATGTAATACAAGTTTGTTGGTATAATATTTGCCATACCCAAATATAAACGGTTAGAAACCGAAAAACCGAACCGAAACCGATAATAAATCGAAAAAACCGAACCGCCAAAAATGGAACGGTTTCGGTTTTGAGTTCTATAAAAACTGAACATTTCGGTTCGGTTTCGATTTTACCCAAAAACCGACCCAAACCGAACCGTGCACACCCCTACTTATATAAATAGATTGATCAGTGATGGTTTATGTATATATCTTTTGGTATTATGGCTCGTATGTTTTGAGAAGTTCATGACTCATGTTATGTAATCTTATTCCGCTAAATCGTTCATGTAATGATTGAAACTTGACTTTTTTGTATTTTACTATTACTTTTAGTGTTTGAAATTTGAGCTTTGACATTGTTAAAAGAATATTATATAAATTTATTTTTAATGTTGAGTAGAAATGTAAACACTTTGACTCCTTTTTCCTTTGCTTACAACATATGACATAATTGATATGATCTTACGATCTCAATTTTGCAAAGAAAAAACGATCTCAAGTGAGATCTCAATCTTAACGAACTTGGATAAAGTCACAAAAACACGCTTGAAGTCCTAAAAGATTGTAGGTGTCCAGATGTTTTTAAGATCGTTAAAATTTTCAAAATATATTGTAACAAACCAAATAGTGGTGCCACATTTAGAGCCTTAGGTATCATGGCATTCAAAAGTTAGCCATTTACCTGTATTTGGTGTCACATCATTTCAACACTCATACCTCAAAATACCCTTTCACTTACAACTAACTTCAACTTAGCAATTTGAGCTCCACCCACCCTCAATTTTTTTTTTCAAACAAACTAAATTTATTTAATTCAAATAAGAATACAACACGAAACTTAAGAAAAATACGAAAACAAGCTGGATTTCGTTTATTCAAGGGTAAAGTTCAAATTTAGTCCCTAACCTATCGCAAAAGTGCAAAAAAGCCACCGAGACATAAAGGCATGCAAAAAAACCACCCACGTTACGGATAAGTGCAAAAAAGCC
Organism: Artemisia argyi; assembly: GCA_030686995.1. NCBI lineage: Eukaryota > Viridiplantae > Streptophyta > Magnoliopsida > Asterales > Asteraceae > Artemisia > Artemisia argyi. The sequence continues at coordinate 7,826 of JARVZY010006790.1, read as the reverse complement.
ACCGAGAGCTACTCTTGGCTAACGCCGGTTAGTTTTGCCATCAGTCAAGTGTATTATCGTATGAAATGACTAATATACCCCTGTATGTTCACCAAGGTGTTAATGTATTAGCTCTTTACTAGTGTCTCCGCCACTAAAGCTCTTTACCACACTTATCCGACCCCCTATTCCGATACAATTCAAATTGAAGTATAGTTCCGGTTATATTACATCGATCGCCTGTGCCTTTGCACAATTCGGTAAGAACACAGTGCATTTTCCTATTTACTTCATTTTTTTAAAAGGTATATTTGTTGTTAATGTTACGGATTTATAATTGTAGGTGGTCATATGGGAAATGTGAAAGAAGTAGAGGTGGATACTGAAACAGAAGATGAAGTGTTTGCTGGCGATGAGAGTGGTTCAGAGGATTTGGATTATAATCCAAACGATGATGAAGTGTTTGCTGATGATGAGGAGCATATACTTGAAGATGTTCTTGTAAGTAACTCTAATATGATATACACTAAAAGAATGTACAAATAATTCAGCCTTTACGGAACATTATGCACTGCTTAGAGAGTATGCCCAAGAATTGGTTAATCAAAATCCAGGCACCATTGTTAGGCTTGATGTACATCTAGAACCAAATCCATAGAGTTCAACAAGAACTTTTAAAAGGTTTTATGTGTGTTTGGGACCTCTGAAACAAGGTTTCAAAGCTTGTGGCAGAGAATTTTTAGGATTAGATGGATACTACATGTCAGGTCCTTTTCCAGGTCAATTACTAACAACAGTTGGGCTTGATGCAAACAATGGGATTTATCCAGTAGCATATGTCGTAGTTGATGCACTAAATAAGGCAACTTGGTGTTGGTTTTTGAAACTACTAGAAGAGGATCTTGATATACAAACCAATTGCAAGTTCACTTTCATTTCTGATAGGCAAAAGGTGCACAATTCTATTCTATAATTAATCATGTGCTTTATGCACAATGAGAACATGTAAAGTTTTAACACCATCAATAACCTTAACTGTTCACAGAGATTGATACAAGCCGTTGCTAGTGTGTTTCTAAATGTTGAAAATAGGTTTTGTGTTAAGCATATTCATGAGGAGATGAGGTCACATTTTAAAGAAGGTGTTTACAAGACCATGCTTTGGAAGGCAGCTAGATCCACTACTGTTGTTGAATTCAACAAAGAGATGGATCATCTCAAGTATTACAATTCTGCTGCTTATGATTGGTTGATGAAGATTCCAGCTGAACAATGGAGCAGATCACATTTTTCAAGTAATTCATTAAGTTTCAATGGACAAAAGCATACTGATAATTGATCATATAGTAATATATAATGTGTCATTTGTTTAACATGTAAAGCCTAATGTGGACTACTCTTAAACAATATGTGAAGTGTTCAATAGGCAGCTAAATGATGTCAAAGATGGAACCATCATCACTTGTCTTTAATATATCAGAGAGTACTTGATGAAGAGGATTGTGGTAGTTCAGCAACTAATAGAAAAGAATGTTGGACAACTTACTCCTACTGTGAAAGCCATGTTTGATGCTATAAAAAAGGAAGCTACTTATTGTGTTGTTGAATGGATTGAAGCTTCTTTATATAAAGTATGTGTTCCTTTCGAGGATCAGTGTGTTGTTAACATGGATAGAAAGGAGTGTGGGTGTAGGAAGTGGGAGCTGACTGGAATACCATGTAAACATGTTGTGGCTGCAATAAATTACATGAATGAGAATGGAAGAGGAGTTGGTATACCTGAAGAGTGGGTTCGTGCTGCTTACAGACTAGAAACATGGGCACATACATACTCATTCAAGATCAATGGCTGTTGTGGCATCAACTTCTGGCCAACAATTGAGTCTACATCAGTAATAATACCACCCATTCAAAAACCTCAGGTAGACAGGCCAACAAAAAAGAAGAAATTCAGTTGATGAGCCTGCAATTCCAAGTTGTTCATGTGTTAACCACTGATCTTTGAACAATAGAAATTCTGTTAATGTTCATGTCTTTTGTATTCTATGTTTATACTTTATGTTTGACTTAATTGTCTTTTGAACAATGTTATGTATGGGTCAAAATCCAAACTGACCTAAACAATGTTATGTATGCCTGTTTGAACAATGTTATGTATGACTATATTGTCTTTAATTAATCATGTTATGCATTGTGAAGTTGGGATGAAAATGCTACGTATGGGGCAAAATCTAAATTGACCCAAACATTGACATTCTAAAATGCAATGTCATATAAGTCATTTTATAGGCAAACACATGAAGGCTACAGTACGTGGCAATTTTATAAGCCCTTTTATAGGTAAACACATGAAGGCTACACTACGTTGACAGAAAATGTGTGGGTACTAAATACACATCTACCTAACTCACATTCAATCATCTCTCAAAACACTCACTTGCAAAACATACCTCCCTATTTCCTTAACCATGAACAACTCTCAATGTGATATTGATCTAAAGGTTCTCTGTAACTCGTATGTGCTAACTGAACTAATGATTGGCCCTTACCACACAGAGATTCTTCAAGACTTGCAGAAGGTACATGATTTGGAGAACAAGTCCAAAAAATTTACTGAAAGGGTTGGACGTAGGGGGAGCTGATTGTTACACTTCGAAACTATTCACGTGCAAGAATTGCAAGGCGCAATACAAAGAAGCTTAGGAGACTACAGACAATTGATAAGCGTAGGGCGAATGCACTGTTGATGATGGACAGGCAAGTCAAGGACAAGATGTTTAAGAAGATTGATCTTGCTGTGAGGAAGAAATATCCATGAGGGGGTTGGTTGTTGGAGATTAGTGATGGGTTTCTTTTGTATACATTACCATGTTATAGTTAATGAATGTAATGGATCTCATGATCCAGATTTTGTATGAATAATGTGATCCAGATTTGATACGTATCACAAACATAAACATGAAACTCACATTAATGAAACCTTAAAACACAGACTAAAGTACCAAACATGAAAAGGGAAATATTATTATGCATAGTTGTGGCTTGGCCATGCCCAAAACCATAGTGATTCAATTTGTGTTGTTGTTTTTAATGAAGTTTCTTGGCTTCTTTTTATTCTTCTTCTTTGCTTGAGTTCCTTGACTTGCATCTGCACCACCCCCTACACCACCCCCTGCACTTTTGTTTCCACTTCTAATACCCAGACCAATGACACCACGACTTACTTCCTCTGCCGTTGCACAACCTATTTTTCAAGTATAACAAGACTTCCACCTGTGTAAGCATGCCTCCAACACTTAACATCCCCACAACAGACAATGCATCTTTCGTCCAACACCTCTACCTACGCACCACCCCCTGCTGTTTTATTCCCACTTCTAATATAAAGACCAATTACACAACCACTTACTTCCTCTGCCTGTGTATCATTACTACTCATTTTATGTCTCTTTATTTTTTGAGTTAAAGATTGTGCCATATCTATGTTTTTGACAAAGTTGGAAGGAGACTTTACTATCCTAGTCGGTAGGATAATTTACTTCACTATGTGAGGTAGGTAAAGCAGTATTTACTTCTTACAAGTGCTAGTCAATTAACCAAGTTACTTTCACCCGTTTGACTTAATAACAGGTATATGAACTTCTACATCTATGACCCGAATTCTTATTACAGAGCATAACTCATGAGTCAATACATACATAAAACATAACTTGGAAACTGTTTTTGCTTATAAACATCATCTCAACATCACTGTAAAATGAATACAGTTGACAATACAACGGTAAAATCATATCATCCAAAATCAGCATGGTAAAATACATAAATTAGTTGCCAAGATGATTACCATACATCATCAAAATTACACAAAAACAAACATCATCAACATTACAGAAAAATGAAACACAAACATATCATTAACAAAAAGATAGAAACTTTCATTGATCATAGGATGTTAAAAACATTACAAATTTCGAAAAAGATATCTAAACAAACACTTGTTTAGTAGTTTGAACCGCTACCCTCCGCATCACCCATTTTATTCTTTTTCTTTCTTGTCCTTCTTCTCCTTTAGATCCTTGAACACCTTTTCAAGATTGGAAATCCTCTGTCCCAAGTCATCAACCTTGGGTAAAACGGTATCCACAGGCTCTTTCTTCTCCTCCTCCTCCTCATCACTCAAAAGCGCTTCATAGTAGCCATCTTGTTTCCTCAGATAGGTCAGAACCTTTGTTCTAAACTCCTTAGGTATCTTCCTTTAAGAACCATACTCATCAATTGGTTCTCTGCTATATACATCAAGAAGTAAATCATTTAGATAATAGGTTCTTAAAACTTTATCAAATTCCTCTTCCTCGGTACCAATGTAGATACCCTTCCCTTTACCATTCTTTGCCATCGTCGGTTGTTTTGATCGTTGGGATTATGTGTGTTTCAGTGGAATGTGTGTGTTGGGATTAAGTATGTTTCGGTGGAATGTCTGTCTGGTTTGGTGCGTTTAAATAAGAGGGATACAAACGGAAATGAATAGTCCCTATGCTATCGTTTCGGTTACCGAGTTACTTTTGGGAGGGTAAGGTCAAGATGATGCAAATGTATTCGTTGAAAAAAAATCCCGAGGCAAACTCTTCAGTTGCCACGTGTGTTTTTGGCTACAAACTTAATTTACTACTTTGCAAAATTGGTCATTCAACACGACTTTTGAGTTGGATTTCTGAGTTGGACTTTTGCAGCATAAAAAAATTCTCTCTCTTCTTTCTCTCTCTAGGCGATTTGGGCAAATCATCATCTTTCACACTGAATCTTTCCTTCTTGTTTAGGGTTTGATTATTCTTGTGTTTCTTACCTGAAATACACAGTGAATTCATTCTAATCTACCCTCAGTTATGCCTATTGAAAATAACAAACCCCCAGATCCGCTCATATCGGAGTTTTGTGAGTTGACTGGGATGTCACCTGATAACATTCGTCTCGCTGGTGCTGGTGTTTCTTCTTCGAAGGGTAAGGAGGGGAAGACACGTAAGTATCGGCATGGGATCAAAATCAAGGTCGCGTCTCCTGGATCTTCTTCTATTGGAGCTGGTTCTGTCTTAAGAAACCTTCATTCTTCCAAAGGTACTGGTAAGCTTAGGAAACGCTCTGACTCTTCTCCTATGGATAACAGGGGTGGAAAACGGGCTAATGGTGTTCCTGCTGATGTTAATAAAGGTAATTTCAAGGCTGATGTTATAAACCCTAAGTTGAAATTTGCCTTAGGTAGTAATAGTGTTACTAATACCGCTTTAAAGTCTGTTATTGCTCATGATAAGACTGAGGGTAATGATGGGTCCTTCATTAATAAGCCTTTAGAAGTGAGCACTTTAGATTACAAGCAGGGAAATGTAGCTAAGGGTAATGTTATTAATTCTAGTTCTGTGCACATTAGTGAAGATGAAGGTGGTATAGCTAGTAATATTCAGTTTGGTAGTATTGATAGCTGCGCAAAGGCTAAGTCATGGATTAATGAAATGGATATTTCAGGATCAGATCCTAGTACTGAGCACACCAATATGGAAGATGTAGTAAGTACTGGTGTTCCTCAGTCTAGTGATTTGAATGATTGTGTTAATGATAAGGGGGTAAGGAGTTTGAGTTTGGTAAAAACAACAAGGCTAAAGGTATTCTCAATAAACCTATTGGCCCTTTGTTGACTGTGCAATTTGGTAAGAATAACTTCAGCAACCCATTTGTTAAAAAGAGCTTGAATCAGAAGGGGAGTGCTTGGAATAATAGTGGTATTAATGGTTTTGGGAAGCATGTGCTATCTAATCAGTATACTGCTGATGCTGATAGATTTGCTGAGAAGTTAAAGCAAGGTAGTGAGGAAATGGCTCTTAAAATGGAGTATTCTCCTGATGCTGTGTCTAAATTGGAAAATGGCAATAAGAGAATTCAATTCACAGCTGAAGAAGTCTTTAAGGGTGGGCAGGCATGTGCTTTACAACTATATGGGTATTTTGTTGGGACATCAATGGATTATAGGGTGGTTAGTGGTAATTTGATGGAAATGTGGAGGGTTCATGGAATTGAGGAAATAACCAAAACCAGTTCTGGGATATTCTATTTCAAATTTAAGAGTGAGGAGGGGATGAGGACAGTTCTTGATTGTGGTCCTTGGATGGTTCAGAATGTCCCGTTGGTGCTCAACATCTGGGAACCTGGTATATGGCTTGATAAGACAGAACCTACCTCTATACCAATATGGGTTTGTGTCTATAATATTCCTATGGAGCTATGTAATGGAAACGGGATTGGAAAAATTATGAGTGGTGTAGGTAAACCTCTGGTGATGGACATAATGACAAAAGAGAGGTGCCTGAAGAAAGCCGGAAAGCTGGATTTTGCTAGAGTTCTTGTTGAGGTAAATTCTAATGAAGAATTACCTAATGTGTTGGAAATTGAATATCCACCATTGGGTAATAGGCCTGCTAAAATTGGTAAGCTTGAAGTGAAATATCAATGGAGACCTCCATTATGTACCCATTGCAAAACTTTTGGTCACACAACTTTGTCTTGCAAGGTTAGGCCTAGAACCAAAGAGGAGGAAGCTTTTAAAGCTAAAGCTGTGGAGATGAAAGAGGCAGGTGTTAGTGGTCCTAAGGTTAGTGGTATGATGTGTGATGGTGATAATGATGGGTTTGTAACAATGGGTAAAAGGAATAAGCCTGTGAATAATAATGCTAAGAATGGTCCTGGTAGTCATAATAATGCTCATAATGATACTAGAAATGGTTGTGGTTATAACAAGGCTGGATTCAAACAGTCTACTTCTAATGGTAATGGTAAGGGGGTTGTTAGTAATCATGGTATGGGTACTGGTCAAAAGAAATTTCAACCTAAAAATAAAAGTAATGGTGAGGGGATCATCAATAGAAGCAGGGGTGCTGAATTTCAAGATAAAAGTCAGGGTCCTAAAGTCAAACAAAGAGAAACATTTGTGAAGAAGAATGTTGGTTCTGCTAGTGAATCTAAATATTTACATATGCTTAGTAAGGATCCTAATTATAAGCCTACTTTACTTGTAAGAGGTTCTGGTTCTAAGAATGGTGCTGAGAGTGTTGCAAAATTCCCCTTAGTAACTCTTATCAAGTGCTTGCTGATGATGTAATGGAACAGAGTAATGGGGAGAATGTTATGAATGATAAGGAGGATTTTTATAGCAAAGTTTGGCCTACTCTTAAAGAAGAAGTAGACATTTTATTTGAAGCTGGTATCTATCCTTCTAAATCTGTTAGATTGGATTGGAACATTCATCAGTTGGATTACTTTTACAAACATTGCCACAAATTCCAGTTAGATCCTGCATTTGAAGATGATGATGTGGAGTCTGATAAGGAGGGTATTGCAAGTGAGATGAAGCCCGAATATGATGTGTGTGCTGCTGGTAATAATGGTGATAAAGCAGCTCCTCTTTCTAATGTTTCCAATGGGGTTTAAAGCTGTTGCTTGGAATGTTAGGGGATTGGTTAATACCACACACCAAGATCAAGTCATTGAACTTCTTAGAGAAGATAGTTATAGCCTTTGTGGTCTTCTGGAAACCCATGTGAAGAAATCAAAGTTAGCTGGTATTTGCAGACATGTTTTTGGAAATTGGGAATAGACTTCTAATAATTCTAATTGTGTTGGTGGTACTAGAATTATAGTTGGGTGGAACCCTATTCACATTAACTTTATGGTGAGGGAACAAACTTCTCAAGTCATGCATTGTTTTGTTGAATCTATTAATGGTGACTTGAGATTTCACTGTTCTTTTGTCTATGCCCATGTTAATACAGTTGAAAGGAGAAGCCTATGGAAATCTCTTCATA
>JARVZY010006789.1:0-25348 GCA_030686995.1 Artemisia argyi | reverse complement strand
CTTCCTAACTCTTAGCCAACAAAAATCAGCATTTAGATTTTTGCAACCCGAAAATCATCCATATTGCAACACTCTTCACCACATTTCTTCATCCTCCAACGCTACAAACATTCCCTACCAATTACTATTTTCTTAGAATGGCTTCCAATACATTAATGAGCTATGGCATTCCAGCCGTTGCCCGCCCTTCGGATCTCTCATCGTCTAAGTCGAGATTTACGGCCAATGTGCCACTTTTTGGTGTTGTATCTAACGGGTCGAGGTTGGTCATGACATCTGATTGGATGCCTGGCCAACCCCGACCATCCTACTTAGACGGATCTTCTCCCGGGTAAGTACTGCCAAAATTGCATTAAACACATGAGCATGCAAATATACAATGCCATTAGATAAATGACATTATGTATTATCTTTAGACTAAAATATGTTGAATATATGAATTATATTGTGACAACCTTTCTAACTATTACTTGTAAATAATTCACTAGCAGTGGGCTTTATGGTACTAACTAGAAATAGTTTAACAAACGTTATTCTTGCTTGTTTTCAGTGACTTCGGTTTTGACCCACTTCGTCTAGGCGAAGTCCCAGAGAACCTGGAGAGATTTAAAGAGTCCGAACTCATCCACTGTCGATGGGCTATGTTGGCAGTCGTAAGTAATCTCATATTCAAAACATAAGAAACCAATACATAAAAGTATAAAGCTATCTAAAGTAACATTTTGAAGTGTTGCATATTTGCAGCCAGGGATTTTGGTACCTGAAGCATTGGGTTTAGGCAATTGGGTAAAAGCACAAGAATGGGCAGCCCTTCCAGGAGGCCAAGCTACTTATTTAGGGAACCCGGTTCCATGGGGTACTTTACCCACAATTTTGGCCATAGAGTTCATTTCTATTGCCTTTGTAGAACACCAAAGGAGCATGGAAAAGAACCCCGAAAAGAGAAAGTATCCAGGTGGTGCTTTCGACCCCTTGGGTTACTCCAGTGACCCAAAAAAGTTTGAAGAGTACAAGGTCAAAGAGATCAAAAACGGTAAATTACAATTTCGAAACTAGTATTCGTACTATAAGTTTGATTATTTGTATACGTTAATTAACATATCATTTTTTTATATGGGTATGCAGGACGGCTAGCATTGTTGGCTTTCGTGGGGTTCTGCGTGCAACAATCGGCTTATCCTGGAACTGGACCGTTGGAGAACTTGGCAACTCACTTGGCTGACCCATGGCATAGCAACATCGGGGATGTTATCATCCCTAAAGGATTTTTGCCTTAAGTTTTGATCGAATCTTAATTGCAATATGTAATATAGACTGATGATGCCTTTGTAAAGTGTGTGTAATCACCATCAGTTCTACAATGAAAGGAGTCAATTAGTCATTTTATACTTAAGTATTTCATTAGTTAACACTGTTATGTCTCGAATCCATATCTATCTGTCACAAAATATATATTTACACCGAGTAACTGGCTGTCATGTATCTGGTTTAAGTATGAAAATCAACAAAAATGAATTCGAAATAAAAATCATTTTAACATTTAAAGAGTGGTTAAAAATGAGAAATAAATATAACAAACTCAGGCTATTACAACTTGATTTTCTTGAACTATTATTATCTAAGTCTACACCAAACGCAAAGAAAGTCATTTGGATAACTTTTATAATCTGGAGCTGATACACACATCATTTTCTCTGTAAAATTTAAATAGTAAAACAATCCAAAAATTGTACGTAACAAATTACCTACTCTTTTAGTATAACACAAGTCCAAAAGAAGAATCTATATTCTATAACTTTTTAAATGATCAACCTTTGAATTTTGGGTATGATAGTAATTCTAAATGACTTCTGTCTCCATCCATTATCTTCCCCACTCTCTTTTAATTTTCCTTCCGAATAATCAATAAACTCAGGGCCCTTCTTTTTCAATTCCTATATATTTTCTAAAAGTCTTGTTTCCATGAAATTTCACACCAACTTCTATAGAATAATTAAGCCGGGCCTCTTTCACTGAATATAATTGACGCTTACTTTTATCATCACATAATTCGCGTTTGTGGAATAGTATACTATCAAAAGTATTGTAACTTTGCACCCCCTGCAAAAACTGCAGAAAACGTACAAGCCAATAGGTTTAGGTTTAACTAAAAACCATATATGCATGTGATAATATGTTAAATTTAAGAGCTTATATGAACGTAAAATGAAATTGTGATCCATAGAAAACTAATATAGAGCTTATATGGGGATTGAGAGGTTTGCCTATATATGTTTGTAAAACAAATATTTTATATAGAGAGTTAAAACGTTTTATATTTTACTTGTTTCAAATGATATAACTTTGTTTCGAAATTTAGACCCTTGGACCATGATCTCTTTTCATTGTTATATATTTTATCTGTAAAATTGTGGCATAATGTACGTATTTTCAAGTTGTTTTGTTTTCTGTTAAAAAAAAAGAGAATAACAACTCGAATATACGTACGCATGTTGCTTAATTAGGGCATGCATGAATATCATAAATCATCCATACATAATATCTCTATTTTTAGAATAGTCACACCAAGATATTGAAACCATGAAATTAGTTAAGTTTAACCAACATAAACCACAAGTAATTAACCTTACGACCCACGTTTCGTCTACATTACGGGCTACGGCAAGTGGCTTCGTCCTTGTCCTGTCAGCCAAGTACCGCATGGTCTACGCCTAGCTCACGTCTAAGACCAAATTTTGGTCCAAAAGTATAGAGAATGACTCATCAACCCTTTTAGTCTTTGATTCCAACCTACAGAACCTTCATTACAAAAATGAATAAATTCAAAATAATATACAGTTAGTACACACAAGAAAATTAACATCAATGGAGCTACTTCACTATTTCTTCCTCTTTGGTGTTCTTTTCTATGTTTTAGCAAGCTGTACCGTCCAAGACACGATAACACCTAATCAAGGCATCCAAGATGGTGATACCCTTGTTTCGGCCGACGAAATGTATGAGCTTGGTTTTTTTAGTCCCGGAAATTCTAGAAACCGGTACATGGGGATATGGTATAAACACATATCCCCACAAACAGTGGTGTGGGTGGCTAACAGGGATATACCAATAACGGATTTGTCTGGTGTGTTCAAAGTCCACATCAATGGATTCTTATTGGTTATCGCTGAGAGCAACAACTCAGTTGTTTGGTCGTCTAATACCAGCCTTGTATCCCTCACAACAAAAAATCCAGTGGCACAACTTCTAAGCACCGGAAACCTGGTTGTGAGGGAAAGACACCAGAACAATTTTATTTGGCAAAGTTTTGATTACCCTGGAGATACATTCCTTCCCGGGATGAAATATGGGAAGGACTTTGTCTCTGGATTGGACAGACGGTGGACAGCGTGGAAGAGTATTGAGGATCCTTCTCCAAGTGATTTTGTATCGTTCATGGATACAAATGGGTTTCCCCAATTGTTTGAAACAAAACAAGGTTCACTTCCATTCTCGAGGTTTGGCCCTTGGAACGGTGTTACATTTAATGGCATGCCTAGTTTGGGACCGAACTCCATATTTACTCATGAATTTGTTTTCAATGATAAAGAGGTATACTACGGGTATGCACTTGTTAACAATTCAGTCATCACACGTGTCTACCATAGTCCAGATGGCAGTGCGTTTCGAATGAACTGGATTGACCGAACCCAACAGTGGCAACTATACTGGAACGCAAATATCGATATGTGTAACCAATACGGGCTATGTGGTCCATATGCAAGGTGTAACCTAAACAACTCACCAGTTTGTAGTTGTATGGAAGGGTTTGAACCACGAAACCCAGATGAATGGAGTGCATCCGAGTGGTCAAGTGGCTGTCGTCATAGAACACCCATAAATTGTCCAGATGGGGATGGTTTTAGACCATTTAGTAAAGTTAAACTTCCTGACACTCGTCGTGCATGGTACAATAAGAGCATGGCCCTTAGCGAATGTGAAACAGCTTGCAAGAGGAACTGCTCGTGTACAGCGTATACAAATATTGATATTACGACCGGAAACGGATGTTTGATGTGGTTTGATGAATTAATGGATGTTCGAACGGTTGATGAAAGCCAAGATCTTTACGTAAGAATGGCCGTGTCCGACTTAACAAGTAAGTTTATTAGAACATATTCTGTATTTCTTTTCATATTTTATAGATGCCTTTTACTTGTGAATTTATGATCCATTTCAGATAACATCACCAAACAGAAAAAAAAAAACTATAAATGTGATTTTTTTATTTTTTTATTTTATTATTATTATTATTTTTTTCTTTCTTTATTTCTGTATTTAGTTGTTTCTTCAAGCAATTTGAACTTGTTTTCTTCATGATTTGGCTACTAGTTACATCTGTTCCAGAAACTACCTCCAAACCGAGTTCCAACAAAAAGAGGTCAATCATCATAGTCGCGGTGTCGATTTCATCTGTCATTTCAATGGTTATTCTAACTTTAGCAATCTTCTACACTTGGAGCAAGAAGAAAAGATCCCTAGTAGAAAAAGCAGGTATGTCGGTATGGATACTTTGTTTCTCACAATTCATTATAGTTGTAAAACACAAAACACGAAAACATTTCTTAGCAAATAAAATGAACCAGCATACTCTGGTATAAACTGATGATTTTGTTATTATAGTATCGTTTGAAGAGGAGCCGGTGCAAACAATTGATGAAGAGTGTAGCACGGAGAACCAAGAGGATGACGATACAGAGTTATCATCTTTTAGTCTTACTATTATTTCAAAATCTACTAATGATTTCACAAATGAGAACAAGCTTGGAGAAGGTGGTTTCGGTCCAGTTTACAAGGTAACAACGAATGATACAGCCTGTCGAACATTAGTATAATTAAAAAGTCACATAAAAAAGGTTATATAGTACTAAAACGACCTTTCCAATAGTAAGTCAATATTCTATTACATTGTTCTATTAATAAATTTATAGTCAAGGTTTCTTGAGCAAATGAATGCACCAAATATTGGCAATGATGATAGTGAGATAAGTAAAATTTTGGCATAAATTTCAATACAAAAGGATGTTACAGATTTAGTGACACAACCTAAATATAAAGAAAATTGTGAACTTCATGATCACGAGTAAGTTGCTAAACGTGTTGCATCTTTTTGCAGGGTGTGTTGGATGATGGACGCGAAATAGCTGTCAAAAGGCTGTCGAAAACTTCAAAACAAGGGCTTGCGGAGTTCAAAAATGAAGTTAAGTTTATTGCTAAACTTCAACATCGAAATCTTGTAAGGCTTTTGGGATATTGCATTCAAGGAGATGAAAAGATGCTGATATACGAATACATGCCAAACAAAAGCCTCGATACACTCATATTTGGTATGAAGATTTTTACGAATGAACAAAAAATTATTTCTATTCTTTTCCTAATATTAGTTTTACTAACAACTAAAAATTGCACAGATAAACTTAGAAGTTCAAAGTTAGATTGGTCTATTCGTTTCCACATTATCCAGGGCATTGCTCGAGGGTTACTTTATCTTCACCAAGATTCTCGATTTAAAATTGTTCACCGTGATCTTAAGGCTAGTAACATTTTGCTGGATGCTGAGATGAACCCAAAGATATCAGACTTTGGTCTGGCTAGAATGTTTAGTGAACATGAGAATGAAGCAAATACTAACAACGTGGTTGGAACTTTGTAAGAATTCGTAACTCAAACAGCTTTTAATAAACATGTGATACAAATAATATGTTTGAATTCTATAAACTTTCTATAGGGGTTATATAGCACCAGAGTATGCTGTAGATGGGATATTCTCAGACAAATCAGATGTCTTCACTTTTGGAATTCTTGTGCTAGAGATTGTGAGTGGGAAGAAAAACAGAGGATTCTCTCATGAAACGGACAACGATAGCCTTCTTGCACATGTACGTTTTGTAAAACTAAAACTAATGTCAAAATGAGTTCAGTATTATGCTCTGCTAGGTGGTTGATCGATCTCTTGTTTCGTTTTAGGCATGGAGACTCTATGAAGATGGCAAGGCGTTTGAGTTGCTTAGTGCACATATGCATGACTCATGTAATGACTTTGAAGTACTCCGGTCAATACATATTGGTCTTCTGTGTGTACAACATCATGCAAAAGATAGACCAACCATGGCATCTGTAATTTCCATGTTTGATCAAGATGGTAAACTGCCTCGACCCAAACAACCTGCATTTTTCGCTGAAGGTAGTTTTCCCAAAATTCACCAGATTTCCATCAACGAGGTTACATTGACAACATTAGAACCGCGATAAAATGTATATGTGCATGTCAAGGCCCATTTGGTGACCACCAATACTTAGTTTACTTATATTTATATGTTTCCGAAGCCATATATGTACTTTAAAATCATGCATATTAATTTGATGTTAAACAATGCATGTATTTAAAGATAATTATCAAATTTAGGAGGTGAAAAATATATATATTTTTTATACTTATATAATCTAATGTACTGATGTACACTTCATCTTACTAAATCCAAAACTCTGTAGAAAAACAATTGAATGAAAGCAATATCAAAGTATAGTAGTGTAATCTACGAAACAGCATAGCATATATTAAAAGGTGAAATCAGACTCTCCGCATACTCAGTACAACGTATCGATGCCAGATCTTCAAAACCATTCATAACTGTCCAAATTTTATATGTATCTTCTGACTTATCATAGATAAGGAGTCCACGTTGACCATTCGTCATAAGAATTCTTCCATCATCCAAAATACTTGTAGGCTTAAAGTTTCTAAGATAAATACGATCCAAACAGATTGTGACTGTTTTCGACCATATGTTCTTGACCTCTAGTTCTCGACCATATCACTCTTTGTTGTCACATAAAGACATCCACGTAGTGTACCCAAAATAGAAGACTTGTAAGAACATGGTAAAAGTATCTGCGAAAATACCATCTTCTCAAAATTTAGAGCAACTATCACTATGTTTTCAAAATTATCAGCAAACCAATACAAGAAACCATTAATAAACGTACCCACATCATCCTTAAACTCAACAAGTGGATCCATATCTTGGGAGCAACTCCACGAACTCGTTTTAAGACTAAAAACATCATAATTAAGTAACGTCACATGTTCTACACCTAAATATCTTTAAGTCATTCGGATTTTTACCATAGCCAAATCCATACACAAATCTACAAGACGGAGAACGTGAAGGAAGTGGGAAGGGAAGTATCCTAAACGCATGGGTAAACGGATTACATAAAAGCATATCCATATTGTGGAAAACTAGAAGAGGTTGAATAGTTTACCGCTTTTTGATCTTAATTATCTATTAAAACTTTACGTTTGTTTAATGATATAGACTCAAATTACTTGTTTTAATCTTTGAAAAGCTTTACGTTTGATCAAAGATATAAACTCAAAATACTTGTTTGATCTTTGAAAAGCTTTACGTTTGATCAAAGATATAAACTCAAAGTACTTGTTAATCTTTGAAAAGCTTTACGTGTAATTGACGATTCTAAATAAAGACAATATGTAATATGCAAAGATAAAGAAAGAACGATCAAACCACAACATGATTTTTTATCGTGGTTCGGCTACAAGGACTTTTTTTCCTTGCCCTACATCCACGCCCCGAGTTTCCAACTCGAGAGTTTCAAGCACTAGTCAACAAGCTCCTTTCACGGGTGGAGAAACCTTTACAATCGTCGCTTACACTTTATCCGGTACAAAGCTAGATACCGGGTCCTAGTTCAAGGTAGAACCAACCTAACGTCGCCTATCCACTATTTCCGACACTAAGCTAGATGTCGAGTTCTTTTACAAGGGTACAACCACTCCCGATAGTTCTTTTACAAGGGTACAACAACTCCCGTCACACTATGTATTTTGAGGCCTAAAATACTAACCGATCACTTCTACACAAGATACAAATGAAGTATAAACTACCAAAGTTCATACATAACAAAGCTAACAAGTCTTGCAACTTTGAGTTGAAACTTGTAACTTCTTGGAAGAACTTGTGAACTCCTTTGCTACATAAGAGAATCACACAAGTCAAATGTTACTGAGTTAGATGAGAGAATATGTGAAATATATGTCCTAAAGTGATGGGTGAATTCTTGCAAGTGGCTTGGTATTTATAGCCAAACCAACCAGTAGTCTGGCGGATCCGGCGGAACCTTAGAATGGGTTCCGCCCATGTACCCTGAGGGTTCCGCCAGGGCTGTCAGGAAAATATGCAAGAACTATTTTCATATCAAGCAATGTCACATCAAGTTAGTCCAACACACAATTATATAAGAAGTCTTATGGAGAGTCAAACACATAAGGTTTCCATAAATGCATGATGTGATGTAAGTCTTATGGAGAGACAAACACATAAGCTTTCCATAAATGCATGATATGATGTAACATATACTATATTAAGAAATAAAAACAATGTTATGTTAAAAGAGAAATGTAAAATCTAGTTATACAAGACTTAAAACTAAAGTGATGTTTTTACTATAAACAAAGTTCATACTTTGTCATTAACAAAACTTAGCAAAGATCGTAAAATATAAATAACGTTTTTAGGTGATACTTGTATTAACAATCTCCCCCTTTTTGTTGATGACAAAACATAAACTTTATTTATAAGTAAGCCACAAGTTTTAGTGTTAAGTCTTATAAAGTTTGTATTAAAACTTATTTTTGCTAAGATGATGTGATATGCAAGAGAAAAGATGAGAACAAGTTTAATATAAATTCTCCCCCTTTTTGTCGAAACAAAAAGAAGAGTTGCGAAGCAGAGCTATGCACGTGCTCCCCCTTGGTTGATACTCCCCCTAAAAGGAGTGCCAAGATAGGAGACATGGATTTTGAACCTACAAAAAAATGTTAGTTGTCACAATAGATGAGCATAAAGCAAGTCATGAAGTAAAGAGTTGCGAAGCGGAATAATGCAATTCTCATGCTCCCCCTTGAATATTACTCCCCTAAATGGAGTATCAAGGAAGGGAAACATGGATAATGATCCTACAAAAAGGAAGGTTAGTTTATAAATCACAAGATATATGTATGCTACCATAGCAAGGCATAGTTTACTTACAATACCTAAATGGTCAACAAACAATGCATACCTTATAGTAGAATGAAATTCATTTCATATAAAATTTGATTTTTTAGAAAGTCAAAGACAAAAAATTAGGAAGATAACATCCTACTTCTAAAAATGAAAAGAAAAATAAAAATAAACTAAGAACATAAAATCCTACATCTATAAAAGGAAACCATCATTTTCCTTAATGAGAAACATTTTCCAAAAACAAGGCTAAGGTTGTTTAGGGATGAAAATGGGCGTTGGAGGGTGTAGAGGATTTCATTTTGAATGTTGTGGAAGTAAGACGTTTTTGGTTTGTTGGTTTGTGTTTTTGGTGCTATTATGAATGGGTCCCTATTGTTGGAGACTCTAGAGTTGAGGTGGGTGAGACAAAGACTCTAGACGGTCCAAAATGTGGTTTAGGATAAACCTCATTTCTTCGGTTAGCATGCGAATATCCGTTCGACACCCTTCACTAATGTGAGCGGTTCTTTCGCAATGTCCGCAATTATGGCGGGGAAAGTTTGGTGGAAGAGAGGTTCGGTTTGTTGGTGGTGGATGGTTTGAACTTGAAGGACCAAATGTGGATGGTTGGGAGGTGTTTTTGGTTCCTTCACTCGATGAGTGTAACGTTGTTTGTAAAACCATAATATGGTTGATTTGAGAGTCAACCATACGTTTGAAGGCATGAAGGTGGTTTAAATGAGTGTCAATCTCATCATTAAGGTTTGGGGATTTTTCCCATATGGATTCTTCTATTTTCTTATAAGAAGGAAATAGAGATTCGAATTGTTGGGAAAGCTCTTGTGGTGGTTGTTGTTGTTGTTGTTCTTGTTGTGGTGGTGGTTGTTGTTGTGGTTGTTGGTTTTGAACAAAATGGCGGAAGCTTGGTTCTCCGGAAGGATTACCATGAAGGTCTTTGTAAATTGGGTGAAACACAAAAGATTGTAGGTGTGTATGACCTTGATCTTGTGGAAAAATTGATGGTCTAGCGTAACAGTAAGCTAAACGTTCAACCAATGATGGTTGATGAGGTTCATCATCTAATGACTCATTTGGTTGAAAACTTGGTTGTTGTTGGGTTTCCATTTCGGCAATGGTGTCAAAGAGTGACAATGATGGAGGACTTGATGATTTTGGTGATAGGTCTTCTAAAGTTTCCAAATAGGGTAGTGGTGATGTTGGTGGTGTATGGAAAAGTTCCATTGGTGTAAGTGTTGGTGATTGAGGTGATGGAGTTTTTGATGGTTGAGTTTGTCAAGAAGGTGATGTTGAATCACTTGAAGGTCTAGTTGGTGGCGGAATAGTGGCTATGTTGGTGTTGCAATGTGTTGGAGAGGGTGTTGGAGTAGCAAGATTAAGTAAATCTTGAATATTGATCACATTGGTATTGCAAGGTGTTGAGGATGATGTTGAGGTAGTAAGATTAAGGAAATATTGGATAGGTGAAGAAATGTCAAGTGATGCATCATTTGATGATGATGAGCTTGATTTGATGGTTTTGTTTAAGCAGCAAGGTTTTACACTAATCCTAGCGGTTTTTGCTAGGGATTTTCATGATTCGGATGAGGTGTTGGATTTAGTCATTACAAAGGTGTGGTTTTGAAGCTTTAAGAGAAGGGATTTTGATGGTGATGGTGTGATTAGAAGTGTTGCAAAATTATCAAATTTATAGTGTGGAAGAGATGTTGGAAGGGGTGTTTGGATTTGATGTTTTACCATACAAATGTTGAGGTTTCTAATGATTTAGAAAATTTCCAAGAACATGTCAAACCATTGGATGTCAATCCAATGGAATTGGGTGGAGTGAAAGACTAACTTATGCACTCAATGCTAAGTGATCATGGGAAGTGATTTGGTTGAAAATGTTCTAAAGGTTTTGAAGGATCCTTTGTAAGGGTTCCTTGGGTTAGTTACGTTTGAATTTGAGTTTTTGGCGGGAAATGACTTCCTAATTGTTCTAGTGAGTGAGAGTGATCCTAAAATGTTTATTGGAAGTAAGGGAAGATGTTTCTCACTAAAGATAATGATTTAACACTTTACAAATTTTGAAATTTAGAAAAATGACAAAAATTTTCTGCAGGTGACTGGCGGAACCCTCGCGAAACACAGGCGAAACCCTGTTTTGGGTTCCGTCTGGTCCGTTGGGCCAAAACTGGGTTGCCCAAAATTTACACTGGCGAAACCCAGTTGAGGGTGCCGCCAGATCCGCCAGGCCTGAAAAATAAGGCAGTCCACGTTTTTGACCCGCGAGACGATTTTCAAATTTTTCGAAAACTCTTAAAAATGAAAATTTATTATATGTCTGATTAGGAAATGCAAAAATTGGACATGTAGACATTCATATCATAGGACTTTGACCGGGGCTAGCGATTTTCACTAAACTTAGTGAAATTTTCCATAAGCATAAAAAATTGACAAGCACCTCAAATATTGTCAATATGCATTAAGGCTCATACAAAACATAATCCGACGAAAGTAATAAAGCATGGAAGTGAAAAACAATACAAATCACATAGTTTAACACATACAAAGTTCTAAAAACTTTCATAAGCCAAACACTCTTTAATCACACATCTCACAACCGGTCTATCTTCTTATTGAGCTTTGTTAGGTACCTTCCAAAGCACCTGAAAATTCCTTTGGTTTGCTTGAACTCTTCGGATGCATTGCTAATGACGGGGAGTTCTTGAAGGTAGTCTAAAAGGGGTAGCTTAGAGTTAGGAAGTTTATCGTCATCGCTCATATCTGATGATGATGATGATGGTGAAGGAGAGCGAGTACGCTTGCCCTTAGCTTTGAAGACTCTTTTATCACTTAGAGGGACGAAAATGCGAGGAACGAGAGAATAGTCAAGGCACATTCCCTTATCATTAGGAGGAATGGGCGAGATTGCTCTAAAGAGACGGGTGAGAAGCATTCCATAAGGAAGAGCGGTTGTTCCTACCAAGGATATGTCGGCCATTCTTTTGGCTAGGTAATAGGCTAAGTTAAAAGGTTGACTGGTGGAAATGCTATAGAGCATGTAGCTAAGACATGTGTTGACATGATCTCTATTTCCTATGGAACTTATAACGTTGGCTCTAAGAATTTCTTCCCATTTCTTAAATTGTGGTTTAAGCTCATTGAGTTCCATACCAAAAGGGTCCTTATCTACCTCATTTCCGGAACGATTCTTCTTAGTTGTTGAGGTCCTAACAAAGAGATGCTCACGAATTTCTTCCTTATTAGCAAGAGGAGTGTCATATAGATGATAACGCTCAGTGGAATCAAGACTAAAAAAGGGCCACTTATCCGTGTAGAGACATGTACCAATATTAGGGACACCAAGAATTTTTGCTAAATCTTTCAAGGGTATGATGTTTGGTACTTGATTGGTTGTAATGGTTAGTGAGAACTCACCACCGTCATCAAAGAAGAGGCTTATGGTTGCATAGAATTCTAAGATGAACCTAGGACAAATTTGCTCATCGATGTCTAGGAGGCAATCAAAGTTGATTGCGGCAAAGTTTTGGTGAATGGATGTTCCTTTTAGGAAGGATGGATCAATGGTTCTTCCTTCATGTCATGAACATAGCGTTTTTCTAGACTCTTAAAAGTTTCAACTTGATCTTTAGTAAGACCTTTGGTCCTATGGTGTTTGGGTAAGTACTTAAGAGTTTCCTTGTGATCGGAGAATGTTGCGGGAGGCATGTTGATTCCTAGAAAACACGAAATTTAAGTTTAAATTAATGAATTTTATAATGTGGATGTTCTAGTATAAGCCTATATGAAAACAATGTGGAGGTGCGGTTATCTTGACTCATTTTTATGCTTGAAACATTTTTGTAATGCAAGTTATGTTACAAAATAAAAGATAACCCAAACGCTCCTAATTCAATATAGCTTCGTTTGAATGTACCCGAAAATACATATTAGTTATGTATTCCCTTTAATATTCAAGAGACATTATGCAAGTGGTGTTTCAATGACGTTTTTCATTTGTTTTAACAATGTGGTGAAAGGTGGTATTCTAGTGACTTTTGAAAGACAATGAACTTGGTGTGTTTGGTAAATCATGAAAATAACAAAAAGGATATAATTCCTAACTAATGGAAATTATGATTAGTTTACAACCAAAGTTTTTCATGAATTAACAAGTTTGTGCATAAACCCTAAGATTCTAGTTAATGTATGTAGATGAAAGTGATAGACTTTGATTGAAAATGCAATTATGATAAGAATACTTACAAAGTTGATTGGATTGGAAGAGATGTGAGTGAGAGTCCTAATTTTCGTGTGGTATGGTGTTTGTGAGTGAGTGAAGGCAGTTTGTAAGTTGAATTTGCGAGTTAAGAGGTGTTTGGTTTTGAATTTAAAAATAAAACATGCTGCAGACACGGTGGACCAGGCGGAACCAAAGGGAGGGTTTCGCCCGTTTGGTCTCAGGGTTCCGTGGGTACTGCAGAGGAAAAACTAAAATGGTTATGTCTTGAATTTTGTGGTTTTATCCTAATGTTCAAAACTAAGGTTTTAGGTCTTATGAGTCTTTAACTAAGTTTAGGGAAGATGAATGTTACTCATTCAAGAGGTTTCGTGAAAACGTCGACAATATGGTTATCGTATAAGACTTTTTTGGTTGAGACCTTCCTCAATGAACATTTTTACCAAGGCAATGATGAATGATCACAATATGTCAATTAAGAACATAATGGATTGGGTTGACGCTGAAGACGATGCTTCCTTTGTTGAAGGGATAAAATCGTTGATAAGAGGAATTCCGTTTGTTGACGTGGGTTTGCTTGTTCTAGTGGAGCTTGTTGACGTGCTTCTCCATCCGATACTAATTTGAGAACCTTAAGCGTTTTGGAGAATTATTTGGTAAGTAAGTATAAAAGTGCAAGTACCACTTGTGCTTTTCTTATCAACTTATTACCGACATAATTCCATTTGGCATACACTATGGTTTCTATTCCCGTTCTTTTGGGATACCATAATTCAAGTTGTGTAGTACCTTTTGATGTATCCAAACAAGCTCTTCCGAAAGAGTTGTTTTAGGATCTTCTCTTAAAAACGAGCACATAGACAAGCACTAAACATAATGTTGGATCTATTTGTTGAGAGAACAAGTAAACTTCCAAACATTTCTCTATGTTTATTTTTACCTACGGATTCACTAATCTCATTCTTGATAAGTCATAAAAGACTTAATCATTGTGAACTTGTGAATAACTAGGAATGTCTTTGAGTGATTATTCCTTGCTTTTGGAGCTTTCTTAGGTTATTAAAAAGTCTTTCATAGATTTACATTATTTTCTATTTTGAAAGATCTATTTTGTTTTAATGGTTGCTTTACTCTAATGTCCAAAAACTATTTATATCAAATTTGTTTTAATCACAACAATGACCCATGATTCAAGTTTTTATGACCTTGTCAATATTGCTTGACTCAATGTTTGACACAAGACGAAAAGATGTTGTTTTTCATTTTTAATAGTTCATCTTCCTTGTTTTTCATCTTAACTTACTTGTCTTACCAAAGTTGGACTTTCAACTAAGTCATCATCTACCAAAGATGATATCTTAGAAGGAGGTGGTCTTTCATCGAATGATAAATTCAATGACTCCTCGACTCTTTAGGTTTATTTACTTAAAACACTATAAGTGTAAATGTCCAAGAAATACAACATCATAAGACTATGGGTCGAATTAGATATGCAAATCCTAGAAGTTTATAAATCATTTTCTCCCAATCATCCTAATGTATTCAAATGATTTATTTTTCTTTGTGTGTCTTATATGAAACTTTAACAAAAAAGTGATTGAATTAAAGACACGATTGAAAATATAAGGTATAATTGTCAAAAGATGTTGTACCACAAACATCTATGAAATGTTGTGTTTTTGTTAGATTTGCAAGCATCACAAAAGTGTTGGTTGTTAAATCACTTAGGAGATTCTTAGTTAGCTTACTTGTAGACAAGTATTAAGTGAGACTCACTCAAGAGTTTCTCGTGTCTTTTCCCGAAATTTTAAAGAGGTAAAACACCTTATATCTCCTACTAAATGTAGTGTCTAAACCTTTTAATCACGGAGGATCTAATCCTTGTTGTTACTTACATCACATAAACACCTTAGAGTAAAAACTATTAATAACACCCACGACAAAGCTTAATGTCAATCACCAAGAAGCAATGAAAGATAGGTTGAAGAAACATGTACCTTTTAAGCTCCATAGATGAACCACCAAGAAGATAATCTTAAAGCAAATTATCTTGACTCGTAAGAGAGCTAAACTCAAATACTTATAAATCCAAGAAGGTTAGATAAACATATAAAGGTATTGAACATGATATCTTTAACCTTTTATCATGAGCTCCTAATAGAGATAGAATTTCTCCTACAATTCACTCCTAGGTTTCACAAACACAACTTGTTTTGTTTTACTTGTTGTTGGTGCATTTGAGTCAAATCCTAATCCGGTTTTATCTCTAAATGACTTTTGACTTTTCAATAGGCTTTTGAGAGCTTTTGAACTTTCTTCAAATTTAACAAGCATTTTTCCTTTTCATTTTGTCTTTTAATTTCATGTTTGTATTCTAGACATATTTTGCATCCTAGATCAATTTCAATATTGCTTTCAAGTCTAGACATTTTATCTTCTAACATTATCTCTTTTTCAAGATTGTTCACAAGAGATTTTGAATGTTCATTGTTGAAGATAGTTTTTAGGTTCATGTTGCATAAAAGTTTAAACTCATTTTCTAGTTTAGAAAACTCTAGGATAAATGTGTCAAAGCAAAAGTGTTTGGTTTCAAATTGTACCTTGTTTGATGTTTTATCTAGTTGAGAATAAAAAACCGGATAGTTGGCTTCATCTTCATCCGTGTCATTCCATGAATCGTAAGCAAGGCCACTTTGAGCTTGACATAAGTAATCATCTTCACTTACACCTTCATTCAAAACATTTAAACTAGTAGCACATGTATTTATTTCAACTAAATGTCTATCTATTAATTTTTCTAAGACTTCTAATTCATATGTGAGATCAAATTGATCATCTTTGACTTGACATATTTCTTGATGAAAGTTTGACATATTTTTTCAAATATCGTTAGCCGTTTGACAAAAATACACTCTTTCATATTCGGTCCTTGGTAAAGCTTTATAAATCATTATCTTAGCTTTAGTGTTTTTATCAAGTTTAGGATAATCATCTTGATTTTCATAACTTGTTTTCGTTGGTTTGAAATCACCAATAGAAATAATATGCCAAAGATCTTGATCAATTGATTTCACATAGTTTTCAAATTTACTTTTCCATTCAAGGAAGTTTTCTTTTTCAAATAGCGGTGGCTTTTGAATAGGTTGCCCTTCTTTGAGATTTTCAAAATCCATG
Organism: Artemisia argyi; assembly: GCA_030686995.1. Classification (NCBI taxonomy): domain Eukaryota; kingdom Viridiplantae; phylum Streptophyta; class Magnoliopsida; order Asterales; family Asteraceae; genus Artemisia; species Artemisia argyi. The sequence goes on along the minus strand of JARVZY010006789.1, from coordinate 8,887 downwards.
GATCGATCCAAGTTTTAAAATACAATATATTTTAAAGATCTTGAGTAACGTAGCTCCTGATGCCAATTGTGGAAAACTAGAATGGGGGTTGAATAGTTTACTGCTTTTTGATCTTAATTATCTATTAAAACTTTACGTTTGTTTAATGATATAAACTCAAATTACTTGTTTTAATCTTTGAAAAGCTTTACGTTTGATCAAAGATATAAACTCAAAATACTTGTTTGATCTTTGAAAAGCTTTACGTTTGATCAAAGATATAAACTCAAAGTACTTGTTAATCTTTGAAAAGCTATACGTGTAATTGACGATTCTAAATAAAGACAATATGTAATATGCAAAGATAAAGAAAAAAACGATCAAACCACAACACGATTGTTTATCGTGGTTCGGCTACAAGGACTCTTTTTCCTTACCCTACATCCACGCTCCGAGTTTCCAACTCGAGAGTTTCAAGCACTAGTCAACAAGCTTCTTTCACGGGTGGAGAAACCTTTACAATCGTCGCTTACACTTTATCCAGTACAAAGCTAGATACCGGGTCCTAGTTCAAGGTAGAACCAACCTAACGTCGCCTATCCACTATTTCCGACACTAAGCTAGATGTCGAGTTCTTTTACAAGGGTACAACCACTCCCGATAGTTCTTTTACAAGGGTACAACAACTCCCGTCACACTATGTATTTTGAGGCCTAAAATACTAACTGATCACTTCTACACAAGATACAAATGAAGTATAAACCACCAAAGTTCATACATAACAAAGCTAACAAGTCTTGCAACTTTGAGTTGAAACTTGTAACTTCTTGGAAGAACTTGTGAACTCCTTTGCTACATAAGAGAATCACACAAGTCAAATGTTACTGAGTTAGATGAGAGAATATGTGAAATATATGTCCTAAAGTGATGGTTGAATTCTTGCAAGTGGCTTGGTATTTATAGCCAAACCAACCAGTAGTCTCGCGGATCTGGCGGAACCTTAGGATGGGTTCCACCCATGTACCTTGAGGGTTCCGCCAGGACTGTCAGGAAAATATGCAAGAACTCTTTCCATATCAAGCAATGTCACATCAAGTTATTCAAACACACAATTGTGTAAGAAGTCTTATGGAGAGTCAAACACATAAGGTTACCATAAATGCATGATGTGATGTAAATCTTATGGAGAGACAAACACATAAGCTTTCCATAAATGCATGATGTGATGTAACATATACTATATTAAGAAATAAAAACAATATTATGTTAAAAGAGAAATGTAAAATCTAGTTATACAAGACTTAAAACTAAGGTGATTTTTTTTACTATAAACAAAAGTTCATACTTTGTCATTAACAAAATTTAGCAAAGATCGTAAAATATAAATAACTTTTTTAGGCGATATTTGTATTAACACATACTATCGCGACAATCCTTAATTACCATAAGAACTACCCCAGAGAATGATCCAACAATGGTAACCTCTTTTTTTCTAAGGGTCTCAAAAGAAGAAAGCAAGTTGATCATCGAAAGATCTAGTTAGATATTGTGACTTCACCTCCTAAGGGCAGTTTGGTAATATTAGTAGTAAGGCTATTTTGGTCATTTTGTTAGTAGCCTAAGAAGTATCAGGAAACTTATATGTCGGTTTTGTTTATGTCGGTGTTTGTTCTATATATTAGAATAGCAGATATTGAACTATGTACTCGACTTCACTTCATAAATAAAATAGAAGCTTTTGCCCCATTTTCTGATCTTGTTCTCTTTGTATGCACCTGTGTTGCTGGTCCTGGTCATTTGCCCCATGAATATCCTTCCCTAATCCTAACAAATTGGTATCAAGAGCCACTCGATCGGTTGAAGCAAGTTGCAACTGTTTTGGGTTTCAAATCAACATCAGCTTTTGGTTGATTTCAAGAATTAATTTCTTGACATCATTTGATTTTTTCGTTTGTGTTTGGTGGCTGATTTGATTAGTTGAAGACATGAGGTCTGAATTTGTTTTGTGTTTTGGTGATTGTAGTTGATTCGTTTAACTTGGAAACATCAGATTTGTGGTTTTGTGATTTTCTTTTGTTCAATCTTTTGTTGCTTCTGCTAGTTTGATAAGATTGAAGGTGTTTGTCAATTGGGATTAAGGATAGTTAGAACTTGTGTTGGATCAATTTCTGTAGGGATGTATTTTAAAAATCTCATCTTTGTGGATCCATTAGTTATTGGGTTAGAATTTGGGGCTTTGGCTAAGAGGGCTTTGAATCAGAAAATGGGATTTTGGAATTGCGCCAATATTTGTTAGTTCTTTGATTTCATTTGGTAGTTGGCGACTGAATTTTGGATTTCGGGTTTGCTCGTTGTTTTTTGTTTTGAGTTTTGGGATAATCAGTTATGGTGGAGCTATTTGATGATTTGAATGTATGGATAGTTTTTTGTGATTGGTTACTATTTGGATTTTTGATGTGATCGTTTGTTTGAAGACTAGCCCATGATTAGGTTATTTAGGTATTTGTATTTGTATTTAGACTGTAATTCTTATTGGATAAGTGGGTCATTGGTATTATTATCCATATCATGTTTGGAACGTTTGAATTATTAGGGCTCATTCGTTAAGTTATATATTAGCTTGAGTTTGTTTGATACGGATAATAAGTTTGAAGTTGGACCGTAATACTTATCAATAAGTGGGTCGTTAGAATTTGAATTTGGTATCTGAAATTTGAGTATCGATTTGGTGTTTGAAGACTTGGTTCAAGTCGTTTGAAGTTTGTTCGATCGTTTGGAATTTGTCAGTTTGGAAATTTTGGATCTTCGTTTGTTGGGCTTTTGAAGTTTGCGGCCTGAATTTGATTGTCATTGGTGAAGATCGTTTGAGTCGATTTGTTTGTTCGGTTGGCCGTTTTGAATTTGTCGGCTAACATTTGATTGTTCGTTTTGGAAGTCATCGGCATTTGTTTTGGATCGATTTTGTTTCGGATAGCTTTTGGGAATCGATCGTTTTATTTGAAATTGGCTAGTATCTCTAGCTCTTTGGAACTTTGAATTTGATTTCAAGCAGGTGGAGGAGTTTAACTCGGGACCTCATTTACGGTGGTGAACGTGAATATTTTGTTGCCTGCAACTCAGATTTGGATTATGCTACGGATCTTGATTCTAGAAGATCCTTATGTTTTCACCATTGGAAATTCGATTGTAAGTTGGAAAGCTACATTACAACTAGGGGTGGCAATTCGGGTCGGGTTCGGGTTGGCGGGTTCGGGTTATCAGGTTGGCGGGTCAGAAAACCCCAATCCGAACCTGACCCATTTAAATCATCGGGTCAGCTATGTCAACCCTAACCTATTTACACGTAACCAGAACCTGACCCATTTAACCCGTATATATACTTATGTTGACAGGTTAAATAGGTTCCACGGGTTGAATATGTTAAACGGATTTCAGACTGAACCATTTAATCCGTTTTATATACAAAAGTTAGCACATTACACTAGTTAAATGGGTTAAACGGGTTAGCGGGTCAACCCGTTTAACCTATTTAACCCGTATAATTAAATATAAATAATTTTTAATTAAGAAAAAAAAACTTAAACGGGTTGGCGGGTCGACCCGTTTATTTTATTCCCAACCCGAACCTGACATATTTAATAAACGGGTTGGACATGTCGACCTGATTCGCCTCGAACTAGTTATCTTTTATTTCTCAACCACTTGTGAATGGTCAATAGTAAAGTCAAACTAATCAAGCCAAATGCTTCCGTGAAATACAGTGTTTTCCCGGGTCGTAATGTCCCAACGAGGTGTGCGATGTTTTATTATGAACGAATTTGTGATCGAGTGAATGTGAACAGGAAAGGGTATAAAGTGTGTGTGTGTTTACCTAGGGTTTTATAACTTAAAATAACTTAAATAAACTATCTTAACGATTACGTGAAACCTAAATATCTAATACGTATAAACGTACACCAATTTAAAATCAGACGCGACTGCGTGCTGAGAAAAATGTGAGTTTTAAGAAAAATAAACTACAGGGGTTAAAAAATGAAAATTCTATAAACTTAAACTTAAAAGAAAATTAAATTAAAAAGAAAACTATTTTTTAGATTATTTTATTATTTATTATTAATTATTTAATTAAAAACTATTTAACTATTTAATTAAAACTAATTTAATTAAAACTAAAAATTATAAATACTACAAATTAAACTAAAAACTTGTAAAAATAATTTCTAAACTTAAAATAGAACTTGAAGAAAGTATAAAAAATAAAAATAAATATTTTTGTCTTTTTATAGGTTTTCTATTAATTAAAAACTATTTATATTAATTAAACTAATTAAACTATTTTAAATTACAAATAATACTAAAATGACTTAGAAAATTATGAAAAAATTTATAAATCTAATTAACCATCACATGAATCCTAAAAAATTATAAAAACTTTATTTTATATATTTTTAAACTAGTTTACTAATTATTATTCTAATTATTAAATAATTACCAATTAAACTATTTAAATTATAAAAACTATTAAATGAACAGTAAAAATTCTAGAAAAATTACTAAAATTATATTATGACTTATAAAAGCTAGGAAAAATATAAAAATTAGGTGTTGCCTTAGAAAAATTAATTATGCTATTTAAAATTTATTTATTGATTAATTATTAATTAAACTATTTTTAATTCTAATAAATACTAAATTACAAAATAAAAATCTGAGAAAATTATCAAAATTACTTTAACCTAAAAGGAAATTAATAAAAATATAAAAATACAAATTACTTAATAAAAATGTAAAAATGAAAATTAAAATTAAATTATATTAAATAGAAACTATCACTTATTTTTATATTGTCTTTTCTGGAATTTTCTTTTACAAAACTAATTTATACCTAAAAATAGATAACTTTTGTAAAAACAATAATTTTATAACTTATTAATAAGCACTGTGGGGGCTTATTACCTCCACAGTTGACTTTGTTTGACCAAACAAGTAAATAAGCCAAAACTGACTTGTGTGGGACCCACTATGGTGAAATCTAGTTCTAATAAGTATGTTGGACTTGTCAAAGCTAAATTTAGCCAAATAAGCTCAGTAGATAAGCTGATAAGCACAAATAAGCAATTCCAAAACTCAATTTGAACTCAGAATGGGGACAGACTTGAGGGCTTATTTCAAGTGGGGTCCACAGGGTTTAAGGTCAAACAAATGGTCAGTCCTAAGAGTCTGGTAGGAGGGGGTTCTATGGAACTAAGTTTGAGGTCTGGAGCCCACTGAGGTGGTCACAAATCACCACCAAAGTGGTGGTGATGGCTATGGTCTGCTGGTGCAGGGCACACCTTTGCCCTGCAAGTGTGTTTGAGGGTGAGTAGGGCCCAGTAGAAAATTCCTAAAAATATAAGCTATGTGGGATCTTAAAGACAAGCTAGTAGATTACAAATCCACAAAAGCTCAAGGTCTAATACCTACTACAAAATTCTAAACAAATCCTCCAAATTTTGTCAAAACCTGAGAGATGTAAATTTGACTTTTGATGAAAATGAACAAGTTTGACTTTGGTGAATTTCTAAACTATCTTACTGATTGATAATGTTATATTAAGCTATACTAAGACTGAATTAAGCTACTTTTATGAGTTATGAGCAAGTGTGAAGTGGTTTGAGGTCTCACAGCCCAACAGTTAACTGTTGGGGGGTGGAACTTGGTGATTTTGACTTTTATCTAAGAAAGCTAGGTTTTAGGACTCTATTTGACTTATACTAACCTAGTGTAACATGTAGAAACATAAATGACTCACAAATAAACCATAAAACTACCTGAGGCAGTGTAAACCAAACACCCCTTTAAGACTATGCTTACACTAAAACTTGTAATTATTAAACTATAACTATGATTTTTTTTACTAAAACAGATTAAGTGAATGACAATTACACTATTTAAAGTAAAATTATACTGAAGAAACAATAAAAACTAGATAAGCTAAAAATTGAGATTTAGCTTACAATTGATGATAAGCTGAGAAACACAGAACCATGAACAAGTTACCAACCTATCACCTCCCAAAAGGTTCTAAACCAAGTACCATCCATTTTCCATCATGCTCAGCTTCTATACTTCCTTAAGCACTAATTTTTTATTTTTTCTTTATTTATTTGAATTTTTGGTATTTTTCTATTTATAAAGTGAAATTGATAATTAAGGTATTCTAAAACTTATATGAGCTTTGTCAGAGCTTATATGAGCTTGTGAAATGCTTTAACAACAACTAACACTAACACATGAACTTTTTGTGATCTTTGAAATAAAAGGAACTTGCATAAACTGAGACAGCAAATGAAACTTGAACTTGACTTGAATTAAAGATTTAAACACATAAGATTAACTGATACAAGCTTATTTTAATTGAAATTACAACTGAGATTGAAATTTACACTACCTACGATTAAGCTAAACTAAGACTACACTAATACTTCATAACCACAGCTTCTTTTGCCTTTTGTAGAGTTTTTCTGAGCTTTGTGGGACCCACTTGACATTTCCCACCATTCCCCAACCATTGATTTAGTCTGATTGATCATGGCTGTTTAAAAAGCTTTTTGGCGCCAAAAGTCCAAGGGACAACTGTGGATAACGTAGAGAGGTTATCAAGGGTTTTGGAAGGTTGTGGAGGTGGAGGGGAGTGGATAGGCAAGTGAGGGTTGAGGTGGAAGGCCAGGTGGAGGGTGGTTTTGGTAGCAGAGGTGGTGAGGGTGGTATTGGAGAAGAAGGGCGGTAAAGGGGTGGTTTTGTTTGTGTTGACCGGGTGTTGACCAAGGGGGTGGATTGGGCTTTTGGAGTGGGCTGGGAAAAAGGGTTGGGTAGGTTTATTATTTGGATTGGATTTGGTGGTTTATTATAGTAAGGATCCGTTTGGTTTTTATAAATTACACAAGGACCAAAGTTGTAATTTGGTAAAAGTTTGGGGGCTGTTATTGGCAAGTTTCCAAATATACTACAAGGGCTAATCTTGCCATATGTGATAAATCAAAGGACTTTAAATGAAATATTTCCATTTTAAACCACCCGGGGACCTATTCTGTCAATTCCCAAACTTCAGGGACCAAACATGTATTTTCTCCAAACTTTCCACATAAGGACCATTCCTGCAAAAGATTATTAGTACAAGGACCAAAATTGAATTTCTCAAAGTTTTTACATCCCAGGGACCATTTATGTCAATTTCCAAAGTTGAGGGACTAAACTTGTAATTTTATGAAACTTTGCACCAAAGGACTAAATATGTAACTTTATGATTAAAAAGGTCCTTTGATGACTTTTTCATGTTTTTAGAATAACCAGGGACTAGTTTTGCCAATTTATGAAACTTGAGGGACTGAAACTGCCAATTATGCAAACTTTGTACGTTTTTTATCTGTTTTTGCATATTTTGCATTTGAAACATATAAAACACACCTTTAAGATAAATTAAGTATTTTGATACATATTTGAGTGTTTTTGTATGTTTTGGCAGCTCAGATTGATATAAAATTATGAGTATTTAGACACTCATCACGACCCAAACCTAACCCAAAATCTATTTAGCTCAACCCGAACCTGTTAATTTTCGTGTCGGTTTCTGGTCGGGTTTCGTGTCGGGTCAGAAATTGCCACCCCTAATTACAACCATTAGTTCCTTTGATCAAGTTTCGTCACTGTTTTGGATTTGCTTAAAATTGGAGATATGGTGTTACTTAGGAGTTGAACTCAGGGTGGAGATTGTTAGATATTGTGACTTCATCTCCTAAGGGCAGTTTGGTAATATTAGTAGTAAGGCTATTTTGGTCATTTTGTTAGTAGCCTAAGAAGTATCAGGAAACTTATATGTCGGTGTTTGTTCTATATATTAGAATAGCAGATATTGAACTATGTACTAGACTTCACTTCATAAATAAAACAGAAGCTTTTGCCCCATTTTCTGATCTTGATCTTGTTCTCTCTGTATGCACCTGTGTTGCTGGTCCTGGTCATTTGCCCCATGAATATCCTTCCCTAATCCTAACAGATTTGTGTTGTCGAAGGGTACATTGTGGTCTAAATCATGAAGAGGTATGGAAGGAAAGATCAAATGACGTGATCTCAACTTCATAGAGTAAGGATCTGTAATAAGACGATTCCAGTGCTTTGATACGCATCTAGACCGCAAAAAAGACTTTTGGGGAAGAAAAACAAATATGTTGTAAAGAACGTTATCAGGTAAACGTACTTCTGCCATGTTTAGTTTCGAATGACGATTAAAAGGTCAAGAATGCATGAGTTTATAAAACAAATAAGGGGTCTTAAAGAAACTCATTTATAATCCAACTCTAACTATACTTCTATCCTCAATATTATTCTATCTAGCTTCTTAGCGTAAATTTATATTAATTTCAATATATTTAAAATTATTTTTCCAAAATCTATGCTAAAAATACTTCTTATTATAAGTATAGAGGCAGATGATCAATAAAAAAACATTTTTTTTCTTCTAAACAACAAATGGATGAATCCTATCCAATCATATTTTCATCAAACAAAAAAATCTATTTTCCACATTAAAAAAAAAACACATATGTTGCAAATGGTAAATTTTAAAGCTACAAAAAATACGCAATCGCAACGAGAATTAGATTATGTTTCTAAAAATATGCTCTTCTGTATATTTTTGACATTTTTTTTATCAAAATTTCTGCCCAGAAAAATCAAACGTGATTTGTAAAATCACTTTTTTTTAACGGCGGCATATTATCAAAACTAGCAAAAGCTAGAAAAAGATATTACATAAAAGCTATAGTAGCTAGAGGGGGTTTCAACCAACTTACCCAACTAGATTTTAATTTAGGATTTCTAGATGAAATCTATGAAAAAAGATTGAAAAACTATAGCGTCCCAAAGCATC
>JARVZY010000103.1:0-25168 GCA_030686995.1 Artemisia argyi | reverse complement strand
TAAATGTAATTATAGGTCTCCAAAACCTATCATTTTTAAGCTTAGTTGGATGTGACCTCTCACAAGTCATGCATCCATATTCTTCATCTGTCAACTCTTCTTTATCTCTTGATTTCCTTTATCTTGATAACAACAATCTCAACTCATCCATGCATCGTTGGTTGTGCCCATTAATTGGCAATGAGCTTAGAGATCTTTCTCTCTCTGGTAACAAGTTTGATGGGGAACTTTCAGATTTTTTGAACAGCTTGTCAGGATGCACATCAGCTACATTGTCTGATGTGATCCAACACTTCTCATCCCTCATGCACTTGAACCTATCTTCAAATCAGTTCAATGGAACTATAAGTGACAAACTGTGGCAACTACCCTCGCTTGATGTAATAGATCTATCTTCCAATTCTCTTAGAGGTGCTATCTCTAAGAATATTGAAAAATCAAATCTTTTGTATATAGATCTTTCAAACAACTCACTCGAAGGAGTTCCTCTAATTGCTGACGTGTCAAACCTTTCTCAAAGTATACAATATATAGATTTCAGTTCTAACAAGCTAGGGCCTCGTTTCCCCAAATGGATACAAAAATTGAAAAATCTTCAGCATCTTGATCTTTCCAGAAATAATATCTCAGACACAGTTTCTAAGGATTACCGGAACCAGTGGCAGTCTTCTTGGTTGAGCTATTTGGATATCTCTTTCAACAACATAAGTGGCGCTATTCTGAATGTTCCTTCCACTTTGTTAGTGTTAGATCTTTCCAAAAACAAATTATCTGGGGGAATCTCCTTTCTGTGCCAAACTGTAGATGGCCGTTTATCATATCTTGATATCTCAGACAACTCATTCACAGGACAAATTCCAGACTGTTTATGGCATTTAAAAGAGCTGGTGGTTCTTAATCTAGCAAACAATAATCTATCTGGTAGAATTCCTGCATCTGTCAAGTCTTTGATCAAGCTTGAAGCATTGTATTTATACAACAACAACTTATTTGGAGAATTGCCTTCATCCTTAAAACATTGCAAGAATTTAACCTTTCTGAATTTGCGGGCCAACAAGTTTTCTGGTAATGTGCCTGTTTGGATTGGGGAAAACCTATCACGTTTGTACGTTCTTAGCCTAGCATCAAACAACTTCTATGGAACCATCCCTCTACAAGTATGCCATCTAGTCAATCTTCAACTTCTAGACTTGTCAATGAACAAACTCAATGGAACAATCCCTTCGTGCATCAATAATATCACTGCCATGGTTCTAGATAATTTTTCTCTCAAAGGGAGAGATCTCGTCACAGTGAATTCATTGGACATAAGGCACATTCATCAAGATGGATACCGCTCTAGTTATGATTATTTTGACCATGTGATAATCCAGTGGCAAGGAAAGGTACTTGAATTCAGCAAAAATCTAGAATCCTTGAAGAGCATTGACCTGTCGAGCAACCATTTAACAGGACAAATCCCGTATGAACTTACCAATCTTTATCAACTGGTTGCACTAAACTTGTCAAAGAACGCTCTACTTGGAGAGATTCCAAGACAAATTGGTCAAATGAAAGAACTTCTGACTTTGGATTTATCCAAAAACAATTTCTCAGGGCAGTTGCCATCAAGCATGTCTCAGATGAATTTTTTAAATTATCTTGACGTGTCGCATAACAACTTGTCTGGGAGGATTCCATCTTGCACTCAACTCCAAACCTTTGACCCTTCAAGGTACATAGGAAATGCAGGGCTATGTGGAAGTCCCCTGCCGAAATGCCCTGGAGATGAAGAATTAGAAGAACCACACACTGTTGGTAAGAGTCAAGGAGACGAGGAAGGGATAGAACGATGGTTTTATATTGGTGGTGCTAGTGGGTTTGCTACTGGATTTTGGATAGTTTGTAGCGCTTTACTTCTTAACCGCCGTGGGAGACATACTTTTTTCCAGTTGCATGATAGCTTGAAAGATTGGGCATATGTAAAGGTGGCGGTGTTCATAGCAAAATGGCGAAGGGTTGCGCGTGCATAGTGGTATATATATGTTTTTTATGTTTTTTTCGTCTACTTATTGTTTGGTATATAGTATTGTAATTTCATGCTTCACTTGTATTTGGCAAGGGTTTTTAATTCCCTCTTATTAATAAAATTGCCGCTAACACCATGGGTGGCCGTTTCCCCACGTTGTGTGATATACGACATCTCCACATGTTCATATTATAAACAGTATAGCTATATGATGCATGGAATGTGTTCGTTTAAATGTTTTACATAGATTTGCAACATACCAGATGATGTCAAGGTATCATGGTTAGCTATAGTAATTATGAATCTTTACGATAAGGCATCATGCCTTATAAGCAAATGCTATTACGGTTGACATCTAAGTGTAGTGTGAAGCTAGCTAATGTAGCGGTGTTTTAATCATGATTACGAGTCACATTAAATAAGCCTTCAATGCACCTTAGATATCTGAATACTGATATATTTTTTGTTAATCACTAATATAAAAGTCACTGGAAAATTTCTGAAGTCCGAACACTATGGTCTCTACAATGGATTAGAAGTCAGGAGGGAGTAAATACATACTTGGACCCTACCACAAAGATAGCTAAATACAAACTTTAACAAACATAAAAGAACATGTTATTCATGACCGTGAGGTTTGTTACCAGCTCGTATGAAATCCATCTTCATTAGTGGCAGCTGTGGTTCTTGTTTGCTCCATTGCTATAACAATGACCACATGTTGCTTCCACCAAACTTGTACATGATTCCGGGGTCTGTTTCACACACTCAGTAGTAGTGACTTGATCTTATTTTTTTTTTTCAGCTTTATTAATATACTACTAAAGTTTTAGCATATGATTAATACGCTCGATGTTTAGTGTGATAATGCTCTTAATTTTTTAAACTGATTAGTACTAAACAGAAAATAAGTATATATATGTTGGTAATTGTTGCTTATCAGTAAATGAGATTCTTATAAGACACCTTAAAACCAACTCAAACTGATTCAGGACCGAATATTATATAAATCTAAATATTAGATGAACTTAGAACAGAGTTACCCTGTTTGTGACATCAGAATGTGGAACTTTGTTATCATAATTTGCTTAAAATGCAATTGGAAATCCATTTCACTAAATACAGTTTGCTAAGTGCTAAGTTACTTCTTATTTTAATACTCGAACATCGACTTAGGATCAAATGAGAAATATAATTAAGATAAGAAGAATGAGAAGAAACCACAACCACAAATATTAGATGCATCCACAAAAAATAGATGCATCTCCTATCATTTCTCTTTCCTTATTTAAAATATGTGGCTACAATTTTTTCTCTCTTCTCATTTCAATAATTCTTCTCAGTAGATTCATACTCCTCGAACATTAGCTCAATATGGATCTAAAAAACATTGGCTTTCACCATCGCAACCTCCACCACAAGTGCTACCATGAGTCTCGCCTTCAACATGTTACATGTTTTTAATATATAAATCAACTAGTTGCATAGCCCGCCCGAATGGACGGGCGAGCCTTATGAATATGGTTGAAAAAAATTAAGTTTAGGAAAAGAAGTTATAAACATACCAAATTACTTATTACATGCTTTATGAACGAAAAGAAATAAATGTTCATCCGATATAAGAAAATAAAAGTTACTAAATTATCCGCAAGCACAAGGTATATGTTGTCGATTCATATACAAAATAAAGCTTCTTTGTACACAACGTTGGTTGTTGATTTTGTGTATTTACTTGATAGTGATTAAATAACGAACCTTCCATAAGCCATCACTTGCCAGTATCACAAGCTCTATTGAGGCATTGATAGGTACATGTCGTATGCCAGGTTCTGAACTAAGTAGATGTGATTTAAGGCTCTGGTCTCCAAATGCACGAGCAACAAGAAGTTGACAATTAACTCGCGGAACATCACCTACACAAATACTACTCCAACAGTTTCACTATACTTTAGAGCTTGCTGAAGGTATAACACAGTGGCTCAATCAAAATATGCATGTAACAATTCTGCTGTCATTCACTGCATCACATAATTGGAAGATAAACAACAAATTTGTCAATTCTGCTGTCATTCACTGGCGTAAGGTAGAGGTGGCGATTTCTACCCATGTACATGTACTCATAAACGGGTCAAAAAGTAATTTTTTAATATTAGCTAAAAAAGAAAGGTTGAACGTCATTTATTGAAAGAACCAACTAATATTAGTAATAACATACTATATTTGACATAAAAATATTCTTAAGTAAAGTTTTGGACAAAAAGTGTTCCAGGTCAATCGTATTTACCAAAGTGACACGTTTTTGACATGTAACCTGTTCCACCAATGTTACCACCTTGTGTGTGACACCATAGTGTGACATCTTTTGAAAAGTGAAGTTCTGTGGAAGCGTTTTACCTGGAAGTTTAGTCACAAATCCACCTTGTTTCTCAATCCTACTCCTTTCTTCAAGTGGTTCATGGTCCACTGTAAGCTGCCTGGCAGATCCTCTTTCGCATAGAACAGCTCTGGAATCTCCTATATTTGCCACCCATAGATCTCTGCCATCGATGACAATTGCTATAACTGCACTGGAGCCACCAGGAATTGCATGGCATTCTCGAGGATAAATTTGTCGGTAGAACAATATGCATTTCTTATCGCCCTCTCAGGATCATTCCAAAAAGTTGGCTGAGAATAAAATAATTAATACATGGGTGTCAAAATAATTTTTTTAACAAAAACATATATTAGAATTCTGTCAGTAGAACAATATGCATTTCGTATTTTCATACATGGTTTACCAATAGCAACGATTTAACACCATTATGAGACCTGCATTCTACACATATACCGTCAAAAACTTCTTTTTAACTTTACATATGATGCGTCAATTCCAATTATAAATGTTAACAGATATAACAGAAATCCTCACAACATTAGGTTTATCTAACGCTTCAGTTAACCATAACGTCTCTTATATTTAATGAAAATATGAACCAAACTAGAAGTGTCATCACAGAACTAATGTGACTAATTAATTATGGGATCTTAAATGTTGAGCCTTTTTGTTGTATTTCTCCATCTACCTGAGAAGTAAAACCGAAACGCAGATGATATGACTAAATAAAGTTTAAGCCTACATGCAGCAAGATAATATTTCTCTTTAGGTATTACTGTATTAGGCAGGGGTAAGAAGCTTCGAGCAGATAAAATTACTTGACCAATTTATCCATGTTAACATGGTGTCAATGCTCAATAAATGCATTTTTTTTTTTTTTTTTTTTTTTTTTTGTAATATAGACTTTTGAACAGATAGTATTTCTCTATAAGTAACAAATACAGTCACATTCAAGGAAAAAATAACACAAAACACCAATTTATGCTGTTCGTAACAAATACACAGTCACATTCAACCTGCCAACCCATTTAATTTGTCTAACATGAAACCCGCTTTAACTGTTCAATTTGTATGCGTTTAACCCATTAACTCACATAAATAATATGGCTAAATATGTTGTGTTAAACGGATTAGAATTGATACGAATGACCCAATTATTTTATGCATATCATGTTTCAGCTGAAGTTTTCCAACCCGTCATTCCAACCTAAACCCAGCTCAAATTGTCACCCTAGTTTTAAGCATATAAGCATGATATAGACAATCATCTAATCTATGTCTGTCACTCTGTCACTAACAAACAGCTAATTTATTTTTCAGGTTGTTCTGCTTTTATACTATTAATTATTGTAATTTTCCCTAACTAATAAGATTGGTAATTTCGTTGGTCATATTAAAAGAAAATAATCTTTCCGAGTGGAGGAGAATAGGACATTACATGTTTCGGGTCACACTGAACCAAACACACTTATGGAATGTCTGCAAAAAGCTGAAAAAATAGCACATCTAGTGCATTGGCAATATGGAGAATGTCCTCCAACCTCTATGTATCAAAAGAGTGACGATTATCGGGTTATGGAGAGTGTGATAATAAGGGCAACGGTTATAACGACAATTCACAGCCACGTGCCACCTATGTGCAGTCATCTCCACCACGCGACAAACCATATGCTAATAACGTGGGGATCTCTCTTGCGGCATCAAGTGATGCCGTTTTTCATGCCATTATCAGTGGTTTAGAGTTTAAGACTAGTGTTTACTCTACTTGGGCTTTGTCGTTGTGAATGTAAATATATTTATGTACTTGGTCTAACTGGCTTGCTTCAACAAGTATATATCTACTTATCATTTGACTAGCCAATGCTGATTTTCTCATTCAAGTCTGACTAGCTCTACTTACTGTTCTGGAAAGCTTATTTAAACATCTTTTGTTTAAACCAATAGTAGTTCATTAGTTCAAGAACTATCAAAACACAATGCAGATGATAGAACTTAGATATGGTTAACGGTTTCTTTCAACTAAATTGCACCTTTCTCAAGTAAGTCGGTCCAAAACAGCTTATAGAAACAGCTTTAGCGGTGTTTGGGATTTCATACTTTTAGCTTATGGCTAATAACCTATGAAAAACACACACTTCCCCATGTGCATATTTCAACAAAATACAAGTCTACAAGCACTTCAAATATGCAATCCAGACTAGGGGTCTTATCGGGTTGTCGTGTCTTATCGGGTCGGGTTATGTCGGGTTTTGATTTTTAAAAACTCACCCGCAATCCGACAGATAAGCAATCGGGTTGTCGGGTTCGGGTGGTATTCGGGTCGGGTTATGTCAGGCCGGGTGATACTACAAATTGGAGTAGCTAATAAATTATCAAATGTGGACTCTTTCTTTTTCGAACAGTTACCAGATGTCCAAGTGTGGCGAAAGTATATTAGTGACTAGTAAGCCTTTTTTTGTGTCATTTTGGACCAAAACATAAAAAACTGGATGGAACCCAACTTACTACTGAAATGATGCAAGTCTTCCACAATATAAAGAAAACTTAGTACTGGTGTTGGATATGAGTGGTAAGTTTATGTCATTTGGTTTCATCAACACTTATTACTGAACCAAACTTACTACTGAACCAAACTTAGTACTGATGTTGGATATGAGCGGTAAGTTTGTGTCATTTGGTTTCATCAAAACTTATTACACATCCTTCTAAATCAAACAAGTTTTGAACTACTAGACAAAACCCAAACCCAAACACTCCCTGCTGCAAGTCTTCCACAACATTGACAACTAATCAGTTACGTATCTGTCATAACTTCAACTAAAAATTATACAATAAAATCTATCACTGAATAATTACCTTTTGGTTAAATGTTGATGATATTGCAAGGAAATAATATGGAACTCTGAATTGTGTTTTTGATAATGGTTGAGTAATAGTATTAACCAATAATAATATCCCGTGATGGACTTGAAAAACCAAACGTCCCATGCAAATTGCAGAGTTTGGTATTGGGCTTTTTCAATTATCAGTAAAAAAAAAAGAATTAAGTATTGATTTTCGGGTCATATTGGGTTGACCCGATAACCCAATAGCAAAAATTATCTAACCCTAACCCGACCAGATAACATCATTGGATTATCTGGTTCAGGTGAAACTAACCCGATAAGCTTTTTCAACCTGATTTAACCTGACCCGACAAGGCTTATCGGGTTCGGGCAACCTGACCCTTCTGACACCCCTAATCTAAACTCCTCAACTAAGCTGATAAAGTGATAAGCCTAAAATGTTTGTCTAGCAATCCATCCCAATTTAAGAAAAAATGCTACCGGATAGAGTGTTGTAAAACTTAGACCACAAGGTCGAGTAACAAGTTGAGATTGGATATTTGTTTATAAATAGAGAATAAGGTTGAATAACAAGTATGTTCCCACCTATTATGTACCTTTATCGCATATGTCATGCATACCATCCCGATTACACACTCACGCAACTTGAGTTGAATCAGCCAAAAATCGATTTGTTCATAACTCGGTCTGCACTATTTGAACAATTGTGTTAATGTTTCTAACATATTCCTATAGTCAGGGGCGGAGTCGCGGACATACCTAAGGCAGAGGCTATGCACGTGCATACCCTACAAATGGTGTAAAAACAAACTTTTTGTTAGCATATTTCAAAGTTTAATACTACGCGCATACTCTTATCAAATTTTTATATAAAAATGAATACCCTGTGACAAATTTGTGCGTCCATGTAAAAATGCCATACACAATTTCAAAATTTACACAAAAATTCCAATCACAATACTCCCCGCCTAGGCCGATTACCAGCTACAAGTTAGCGGACCACTTGAGTACCGCATAGCAAGTTTTACAACACAGCAATAATAGCATATCGATACATAGACATTACAAAAGTAATCATTTAGATAATGTGGAATTAGTCGGAGGGAAACGAGGCAAGCGGATAACAGCTTCTTCTGTCTCAATTGGGTCTGATCTTATTATCTACAAAAAACAAAACATTAAAACTTAGGATAACTTGTTTTTATATTACTAACTTAAACATGGGTTATCTTGAAAAAAAAAAAAAAAAAAAAAAAAAAAAGGTACCGGATCTTGGAGAAGGGGTTTTGAATCATCAATGGCTGGTCTGAACATTGGCTTGCTTTTGTTGTTGCTGGTGTCTCTGTTGCTTGTTCCGGCGTTGGTGTTTATGGGTGTTTGACTAGGTTTCATTTTGTTTTTTGGTTTGGTTTGGATTGTGACGGAGTGATGTGTTGTTAATTTGTTATGTAAGGCCCAAAATAGCATAAAGCAGGAACTAATTGTTACTTTGTTTGGCCCAATTGATTTTTCTTCTAATCTCTTTTTAGAGAGAACATTTCCGTGTCGTTTAAACCACGGACGTAATGGACGGCACACGTTCATTTATGCGGTAAAATTATCATAATCGTTTTCTCTTTATCTTTGTTGTAGTTTATGTTTTTTTTTTTTTAGGTGTGTTTGTTTCATTTATATGTTTTACCTCTGAATCTGACTACCACATCTTACTAGTAAGAGGTGGCTAAAATGTCTAAATCTAAATAAAATAATGTTGTTTGCTTTTGTATAATTGTCCGAATGATTTTAAGTGCTCGTTTCTGCAATTTATTTAAGTAACTTATGTAAATATAAAATAAGATTTTTTATCATAAATATAACATAGTTAATAAACCATCAAATATATTATATTAACACGAGTTTTCAATCTCTCTTATGAAGTAAGAGGCAAGTCTCCCACCTCTTACTGAGTAAGATATTATATGTCTAACTGGGTCTGACTTAAAAGAAAAAAATAAACAAGCAAAACATCTGCCCACCTCTTACTAGTAAGAGTAAGAGGGAGTAAGAGGGCTAGTAAGATTTTTTTTTAAAAAAAACAAACACACCCTTAGTTTTCCATTTTATTTAATCAATGTTTTTAAACTTTGTAAAGCGTATATAGATAGACAAAGAACTTTTTTACTTGTTTTAATTTTTTTAACTTCTTTTTTGACGTAAATTTAGCAATAAAGTTTAGTTTATTAGTTGTGGTTAATAAATGAACATGAGATCCTTCTTTCCTAAACGTAACCCAGTTTTTAAGACCACCCGTTTTGTCCATTGTTCGTTTGTGCTCATTTAGCCCGTTTTACCCATATTTCAACTTTGCACATTTGACCCATGCCCGTTGGGACCCGATCCTGTTTGGCCTGTTGCCCAACCCGCCCATTTTGCCACCTTATATCATCTTACTTCGGGTATGTTTAGCGAAATGGGTTGGAACTGGGGTCGAGACTTGACCTGCAGCTAGAGCTTGATTTGAGGTCGGAGCTTGAGTTGGAGCTTATACTATAAGTTAGAAGCTGAAGTTTATATTTTTGTAAAGTCGTTTGGCGGATTAGTTGGAGCCGAAGTTTATTAATATAAAAGCGCATAAAGATACTTCTAAATTTTATGTGATAACCCATTATATTTTTTTAAAGGGTATATTTGGTAATTTGAATAACTATATGCCCCCATATGCCCATTTCAACTGGCTTAGGATTATAGAGACTTATGGCTTATAAAAGTTTCCATAAGCATCTGTGACAAACAAAACTTATTTCATAAGCAAGCTTATTTTAAATGTTCAAGCCCCCTATAAGCCCTACAAGCCCCATGCCAAAAACAACATTTATGTGTGTACTTATTTTCACAACTAAGAGAGTGTTTATTTGAGCTTATATAATGGGTTATGAATTTATTACCTAATATGACTTAAATAAGCTCAAATCAAGTGTTTGACTTAGCTTATATGAGTGGGCTTATAAGCCTATATAAGGAGTTTTTAATAAGTCTCAAAGTTGTGTCCCAATAGTATCTAATGTTATATGAGAAGTTCCCCAGCTAAATGGTTGAGGGTTCAAGTCCTGCTTAGGACAAGTAAGATAGATTATGGTGTATATTATGTGTGATAAATAGTTGTCGTTCAAAGAAAAAAAATCCTCAAAGTTGTGGCTTTTAAAGAAAGATTTATATAACATACTTCATTGAAAATTACAATTTTACCCTCAGTTATATCTAACTTAACATTGATTTTTTAGTTAATTCAAACACTTAACATGAGCTTATGAGATATAAGCCAGAGCTTATATAACATAAGTATAAGCCTAATTCATAAGCTTACCCAAATACCCCTAAGTGTTTTTTTTCTAAATTAGTTCGTTGATTCGTATATATATCATAATATATGAGTATGAGGATAAGTAATACTTGAAGTAGGAAAAAGTAGCATTTGTTTCCTCTAGAAACCTTATGTGTTAGTCATACACATTTAAATGTTACGACATGGTAATTTGAGTATTTTAGGAAAATTAAAAAGTAAAATGTTTTACTTGAAGAAGACTATATTTAATTAAAGCTCAATCACATACACCCCAAACCAACCAAAATTCTGACTTTTATGCATGGATATAAAATTGTGTTGTGATGGATGATGCGTGAATGGTGGTGACAAGTCAGCAACCACGGGTGAGAGCACGACTTGTTACCCTAATCTTATTTGTCGAGAAAAAGATTGGGGATACAAATTGATTGTGCAATATTTGGCACGACCAGACTTCGATGGTGATTGAAGAGTGATGAGTGTGTAAATACTCATCATTTCTGTCACTTTAGACTGCAAATACATCTGAAAACACACAGGAATGCCTTAAAATACATAAAATATCCCTGGATTGTGTTTTTATGCAAAAGGATTGAAAACTGATGAAAAACAACATATTTCACATAATTTACAGTTTCAGACCCAAACTTTGAAAAATTGGCAAATCTTGTCCTTGGTAATCTAAAACATGTAAAATATCATCAAAGGTCCTTAGGGATTCATAAGTTGTCAAAACTAGTCCTTTGAAGTTAAAAATTACAAAATGACAACTTTAGTCCCTCAAGTTTGAAAAATGTCAAATTTAGTCCTTAAGGTTTTAAAAATGGAAAAATGTTAAAAATAAACCTTATACTATTCATGAATGGCATAATTGGTCCTTGTGATAACATTGTGATATTTACAGGTTTAGTCCCTCAAAAATCCAAATATTACACTTTAGGTCCTTGGGCTTAAATACCACAAACCAAACCGGACCCTAAATATTAAAACCTAAAACCAAATCTAATCCAAACCAAAACACCCTTACCCAGCCCACACCCCTTCCAAGCCCAACAACATAAAATCCCATCCACCTTTTTTATATAAAACGGGCGTTGACCCGTTTGACCTCACCAAACCGCCAACACTGTACACCCTCCATCTCCACACCTGCAAACCCAAAACCAGGGTGGTTTTCACCACCACCTCACCCCCCAGCTGGCTACTCTACATCCACCAGCTCATCCTACACCCCATCATACCACCCCATTCCACAATTAATGCTTCCCCACCACTTTTTTCCTCCAAACCATGTCTACACCCCTGTTTTGCTACTAACTCCCCAACTTGGCTTAAAACCCTTCCAATCATGTCTCCTCCACCTCCACAAGCTTCCACAAATCTTTAATTGCAATAAAACTGCCCCTAGACACGTGGAAGCATTTCGGCGCCAAAACAGAATTTAAAGGCTAGGATGACTTACAAAGATCCAATGGCTCAGATTGGAAGTGGGAAATGTTCAGAAACAAGTGGAGATTGCAAAAAGTCTATAAAGATGAAGGGAAATGCATTATTGTAACCTATCTAGTATAATTTAGTTTAAAAGAAGTCGACTAGCTTAATGTTTACTGTTCCAGTGTAATTTCCAGCTTTAAATCATTGTACTCAGTATTTTTAGTGTGTAAGAAACTCATTTCAACCTTTGATTTCAGTTTATCAATATATTTTCAGTTTATGCAATTTTGTACTCAAAATCTCATGTTTACTTATATGTTATTCATAGTTGATGTTAAGGACCCATAAGCTCATTTAAGCTCCTCAGAAAGCTTATGAAAGCTTTTAGATACTTTAAAAGGCAGCTTAGAGTTGAAATTCAAACATAACTAAAAAATCAAAGAAAATAGAAAATAAAATAAAAAATCATTGTTGAATGATGAAGAGAGCTTGGAGCATGGTAAATTTTGGATTGCCATCGTGTTAGTACCTCAGGGGAGGTGTTAGGGTGGTTACATGTCATTGGTTCTTGGTTTCTCAGCTTGAAGCACTTGTAAGCCATTTTTATCAATATTTGCATTTCACTGTATATGTATGCTATATGATCTTGTTTGTGTATTTTCATGATCTTATGTTGTTGTTAAGTGGTTTTATTAATTGATATTAGTTGCTTGTTTGTTGAAATCCATAGTTGCTAAAAATTTCATCTTCACAGTTAAAACACCATCTTGGTCATTCCTGAGTTTGATGCTTGTGTTCTTGGTATTTCATGCTTATTTGATCTTTGTTAATGATAATATAAGGTTTGATAACAAGTTTGAGGATCAGATCAGTCATTTACTTTGATAATCACAAATCAAGCTTGATAAAGTGGTGTTTGGATTTAACTGTGTAGTGTTCATTAGTTGGTTTAAGTGATTGATATCTGTTCTTGCATGTTACTTATCACCTAATTTGACCAAAACAACAAAGTCTCAGTGAGTTACAAGCTTAAAAGTCAAAATTACCAATAATTTGGCTTAAATTTCTGTCTGTGTTGAATTTTAAGTAGCATAAGTCTCATTTGATCTCACAAGTACAAGTTCTAGCTTATTTTTGTCTTATTACAGCTTATCTAACCTATATCAGTCAGAAAATCAAGTTAGAAATTCCCTTTAGTCAACTTAGCAAGAAAATAGAAAAAGTCAAAATTGCCTTTGTCAGGAAATCTCATTTTTAGCAAGAATTGTTTGGAATTTAGTAGGCAAATCTAAGACTTGAGCTTTTTACATGTGAAAGTATACCAGCTAGACTACTGAATCCCATGTTCATTATATTTTTGTGAATTTTTGTGTGCAAGCTACACAAGCTCAAAGTCACTTGCAGGGGAAGTACCTCCCCTATGCACAGTCACTGCACCACCACCACCACCACCACTTTGGTGGTTGATTCTGAGCAACTCAGTGGGACCACACAGGCCCCAAGTTGGTTCCTTCAACCCCCCTCCTAGCCACCTTCAAGTTTTGAGCTTGCTTTTGAGCTCAAGCTCAGTGGACCCCACCTGAAATCACTCCTAATCTCTGTCCCATTTTTCTATGTGCAATAAGAAAATCAAATTGCTTATTCTGGCTTGTGGGCTTATTCAACTAGCTTATTTGTTTGAATCTAGCTTAAATTTGTCCAACAAACTCAGTTGAACCAGAATCCACCCTAGTTGACCCCACATAAGCTCATTTGAGCTTAATTCCTAGTTTGGTCAACTTAAGTCAACTGTCAAAGCTAATAAGCACTTACAGTGCTTATTTTTGAGTTCCAAGTTAGTTGTTTATCCAAAAGTTTCATATTTTAAGTATTTTAGTAGTTCTGTAAAAGAAAAATTAGAAAAAGCCAAACTTAATTATAGTGATAGCTTCTATTTAATAGAAATAATCTTTTTAATTTTCTTTTCAACTTATTTATAAGCACTCTTGCATTTTTATATTTTTATTAAATCTCTTTTATATTAAAGTACTTTTATAAATTTTTCTAGATTTTTCTTTTGTCATTTAGTGGTTTTTAGAATTAATATTAGTTTAATTAATTATTAATTAATATTAAAGAATTAAATAGCAAAATTATATTTTATTAAGTAATACCTAGTTTTTATAATTTTCCTAGCTTTTATATAAGTTAAAACAATTTTAGGAATTTTTCTATATTTATACTGTTCATTTTCTATTTTTTATAATATAATTAGTTTAATTGGTAATTAATTAATAATTAGATTAATAATTAGTAAATTAGTTTAAAAATACATAAAACCAACTTTTTATAATTTTTTAGGATTCCTGTGATGGTTAATTAGATTTATAAAAATCTTCTTAATTATCTATGTCTTTTTAGTAATTGTAATAATTTAAATCAGTTTAATTAGTTAATTAATAATTAAATAATAATTAATTAATAATAGTTAGATAAATAGTGTGAAAAATATAATTTTAGTTTTAAAATAAGTTTTATAATATTTTAGATTTTTTCTAAGTTTTAATTTTATTTTTCTAGGCTTATTTCACATTTTCTTATTTATTAGTGAATTATTAAATAATTAAAAATAGTTATTAAATAATATAATTAATTAAATAGTTTTAAAAATAATTTTAAATTTCCAATAATTTTTTTATAATTTTAGGATTCTAAAAATATAATTTTCACATTTATGGGAGTTATATTTGACAGAATTCACGTTTAGTTTCGTACGTTTACATTTATTTAAATTTAAACGTACATTTTATTTTATTTTTTTATTTTTTTACATTTTTTAGGTTTTCTTAATTTTTAAATAAGTTAGTAATTATACAATAAATATTTTAAGTTTATTTAATTTGCATTTAAGCCCCTAGGGCATGCAAATTCCTACTATAGTTAAAATCGTTTTTGTTTCATATGTTTACGTTTAAATATTAAACGTACGCGTTTTCCAGTTCCTTTTCATTTGTGCTTATCTGATTTCACGTATTAGTTTATCTAGCTTATCAAAGCTATTTTAACTTATATTTCAGTAGTACAATCACTTGAACCCTTTTTTCTGTTCAATACACCTGATCTCAAAGTCATTTTATTTCAGATTTCACGCCTCGTTGGGATCTAACGACCCGGGGAAATACTACACTCCACGGAGTATTGGTTTAGACTATTTGACTTGTTGACCATTACTTGGTTGATATTTTCTGACTGTTTACCACCAATCAATTTATGGCGCCGCTGCCGGGGAGGTGTGCTGCGTATTACGACTTTTGAAGCATCTGTGAGTTTGAATTAATCACTCATTGTTATATATCATCTTTTGTCCATATTTCTATATTATCATATAAAAACAAAAATCCAAAAAGATTTTTCTTTTCTATTTTTAAATCCCCGTCACTCTAAGGATTCTTAGAGTCGTCTCTAGTGCATGCGCACTCGTTCTTCTAGGTCAACAAGCCCTTTCCGTGAGCTTGTCAGAATTCCTCGAAGACGCCGTAGACGTTCTGCCCCAACAGCCGTATCTGAGATACGTGCTGTTACCAGAAAAAAGGTTATCATGGCGGAAGACCATCCGATGAATGAGCTTCTCCAAGCACCCATTGAGGGTTACGGAGACGCTATTATTGTCCCAGCCATTGTGGCTGAATACTTTGAGCTCAAAACCAGGTTACTAAATCTAGTAACCTCAAGCCAATTTTATGGTTTTGAGAGGGATGATCCTCATGCTCATATTCGATGGTTTAACAAGATTACATCTACCATCAAATACAAGAACGTCCCTTCCGAAGCAGTCAAGCTTCTTCTATTCCCATTTTCTCTTGAGGGGGCAGCCCGGATTTGGCTGGAAAAACAACCTCCTCGTTCAATAGCATCATGGGAGGATTTAGTTACCAAATTTGTAAACGAATTTTTTCCCCCGTCCAGAACGACAAGTCTTAAAAATGAAATCATCAAATTTACTCAAAGGTTTGATGAATCGTTTGGTGACGCATGGGATCGTTTCAAAGAATTGCTTCGTCGATGTCCTCATCATGGTTTCACTGAATTAATGCAAATTGACACTTTCTAAAATGGTGTGAGTCAATCTGACCAAGATTCTCTCAATTCCTCCGCGGGAGGTAATTTTTTGAGCAAAACCACTAAAGAAGCTTTAGCCATCATTGAAAATAAGTCCAAGGTCCGCACTACACGCACAGAGCCATATAACTCCCAAGTGAGTGCTGGTCCTTCTACTTCATCTCCCGTGAGTACTTCTAGCACCGATGCTAAGATAGACAAACTCACGGATGCTATTCAAGCTTTGGTTATCTCAAACCAAAAGAAAGTCACTTTCACACAAAACCCTTCGCATGCTGAAGTAAAAAAGGTGGAAGTTTGTGTCACTTGTGGTGGCCCACATGCATACTACAACTGTACTGCCAATGATGGTAGTCCTTTTGAAGCGATTGCCTTAGCCGGTTCTACAAATCAGGGAGGTAATCAATACCGTCCTCAAATGGAACCAAGTTACTTTGCTAACACACATATAGGACCACCCGGTTTCAACCAAAATTTGCAAAAGCGAAACCAGAACCAACCTCGAATGAACCAAGGTTATCAAAACCAAGGGAATTTCAATCCTGGACAGAATCAAGGTTTCCACAACCAAGGAAACTTTAACAGAAACAATTTCAACCCGGGAAATCATTTTCAGGGAAATGGTAATCCAAATCAGGGAAATTTTCAACCACAACAAGGTTATAATCAAAATAACCGAGTCCAAAATTTTCCCAACCAAACACAAGCCATTCTCCCAGCTACACAATCATCATCAGATGAGTTGTTGAAGCAGTTCATGAAAACTCAAGAAGAGACAAACAGGTTGTTGGTCAGCCAGATTTCTGAAATCAAGAAATCTTTAAATGAACGACCCTCGGGCTCTGGAAAACTTCCGAGCAACACGATCGCAAACCCGAGGGGCGATGCAAAGGCGATCACAACCAGGAGCGGAGTTTCATATGACGGACCCACTGTTCCCACTACCCCTTCTTCTTCTTCTCCCAAGGTAGTGGAAAATGAAACCGAGGTAAATAAGGACGAAGTACTTCCTACTCATAATGGGGGTACCTAAGACGTCCCACCTCATGTTGTCCCTAAACCCAAACCAAAACCAAGAGTTGTTTTTGAACCCAATGATATCCCAATTGAAACCCCTAAATCCAAACCTTCTACCTCTTCTATTCCTTACCCCTCACGTTTGAGTGAGCAAAAACTCCGTGAAAAGGCTAGTCACCAGATGGATAAATTCTTTCAAATCTTTCAAGATTTGCATTTTGACATTAGCTTCGCGGATGCTATTATTCTGATGCCCAAATTTGCATCAACAATCAAACACTTGTTAAGCAACAAGGAGAAACTGTTTGAAATGGCAAAGACTCCCTTGAATGAGAACTGCTCTGCAGTTCCTTTAAAGAAGCTTCCCGAGAAGCTTAGAGATCCTGGAAAATTTCTAATACCTTGTGTATTTCCAGGAATGGTTGATTGTTATGCCTTGGCCGATCTTGGTGCAAGCATCAACCTAATGCCTTATTCAGTTTGGAAGAAACTTTCTCTTCCGGATCTTACTCCTACCTGCATGACTCTAGAGCTTGCAGATCGATCGATATCTCGTCCTCTTGGCATTACCGAGGACGTATTTGTGAAAGTAGGAAAGTTCCATCTCCCCGCTGACTTTGTGGTTGTTGATTTCGATGCTGATCAAAGGGTCCCTCTCATTGTTGGGAGAGGATTCCTTAGAACGGGCCGTGCTCTTAACGATGTATTTGAGCAAGAAATCACCTTGCGTGTGGGTAATGAAGCTGTTACCTTTAACCTCGATCAAACCTCGAGGTACTCCTCAAATTATGATTCTGAAGCGGTTAATCAAATAGATATCATAGACGTTGCTTCAGAGGAGTACTCTCAAGAATTTCTTGGTTATTCTCATAATTCTGTGAGTGGGGATCCCACTCCATCATCTCAACCTATCATTTCTGACTCTTCCCCTTCTCTCACTCCGTTTGAGGGAAGTGATTTCATTTTGGAAGAGGTCGAGGCTTTTCTCAAAAGTGATTCAGTTCCAGCGGGAATTGATAACACTGAGATTGATCTGGAGGGAGATATTCTTCTCCTTGAGAAATTGCTAAATCAAGACAATTCTCCTCCACTCCCTCCCGTAGAACTTCATAATGAAGAAATTAAATCGGTTGATAAAAACGATGAATTTCCTGAGGTCGAGCTCAAGGACTTACCTCCTCATCTTGAATACGCATATTTGGAGGGTAATGATAAATTACCCGTCATTATTGCTAAAGGTTTAAGTGATGAGGAAAAGGTTGCTCTTATAAAGGTCTTGAAGTCACACAAGCAAGCAATTGCTTGGAAGCTCTCCGATATTAAGGGAATTAACCCAGATTTTTGTACACACAAAATCTTAATGGAGGATGACTTCAAGCCCGCAGTGCAACATCAAAGACGGCTGAATCCAAAAATCCGTGATGTCATTAAACAAGAGGTTCTCAAACTTCTTGATGCAGGATTGATTTACCCCATCTCTGACAGTCCATGGGTTAGCCCCATCCATTGCGTCCCAAAAAAGGGTGGCATTACTGTTATCACTAATGAGGAAAATGAGTTGATTCCAACTCGGCTGGTTACCGGGTGGCGTATTTGCATTGACTATCGTAAGTTGAATGACGCCACCCGCAAAGACCACTTTCCGCTGCCCTTTATGGACCAGATGCTTGAGAGATTAGCAGGAAACGAGTACTATTGTTTCCTTGATGGTTTCTCAGGATACTTTCAAATCCCCATTGATCCATCGGATCAAGAAAAGACTACCTTTACATGCCCTTATGGAACCTTTGCTTATAAACGTATGCCTTTTGGCTTATGTAATGCTCCAGGTACATTCCAGAGGTGCATGATGGCCATATTCACCGACACGATTGGTAAAACAATGGAGGTCTTTATGGATGACTTCTCGGTCATTGGGGATCATTCCAAACATGTCTCACCAATTTAGAAAAAATGCTGAAAAGGTGTGAAGACACCAATCTATGTCTAAATTGGGAAAAGAGTCATTTTATGGTCAAAGAGGGCATTGTCCTCGGCCATAAGATTTCCAAGAATGGGATTGAGGTTGACAGAGCTAAGGTTGATGTCATTGCTAAATTGCCTCACCCTACTACCGTCAAAGGTATTAGGAGTTTCTTGGGTCATGCCGGTTTCTATCGTAGATTCATACAAGATTTTTCTAAAATCTCCCGGCCTATGACTCATCTCCTCGAGAAGGATGCTCCTTTTATCTTCTCACCAGAGTGCATCGAAGCTTTTGAAACATTGAAGAAAAAGCTTACCGAGGCACCCATTCTTGTTGCCCCGATTGAGATTTACCCTTTGAGCTCATGTGCGATGCAAGTGATTTTGCTATCGGTGCAGTCTTGGGGCAACGCAAAACGAAACACCTTCAGCCTATCCACTACGCAAGCAAAACTATGAACGAAGCTCAAACTCATTACACCACTACGGAAAAAGAATTATTAGCCGTGGTGTATGCTTTTGAAAAGTTTTGGACATACTTAATCTTGACCAAATGCGTAGTGTATACGGACCACTCGGCTCTAAAATATCTCTTTGCAAAACAAGATGCAAAGCCGAGATTGCTCCGTTGGGTTCTCCTCCTTCAGGAATTTGATATCATTATTCGTGATAAAAAAGGAGCTGAGAACCTGGCTGCTGATCATCTGTCCCGATTAGAGAACCCTCATCAAGATGTGTATGAGAAAAAGGAAATAAATGAAACATTTCCTCTCGAAACACTCAATGCAGTTGCTTTTCGTGGAGATTCTACTACCCTATGGTTTGCTGACTTCGCAAACTACCATGCGGGTAACTTTGTTGTGAAAGGGATGTCAACCCAACAGAAGAATAAATTCTTTAAGGATGTCAAACATTACTTCTGGGATGACCCCTACTTATTCAAAATCTGTGCGGATCAAGTCATCCGACGGTGCGTATATGGACAGGAAGCCACTGAAATTCTCAAGGCTTGCCATGCTGGACCCACTGGGGGCTATTATAGTCCCAATTACACCGCCAAAAAGGTGTTTCAATTCCGGATTCTTCTAGCCCACAATTTATAAGGATGCCCAGGATCTCATTAAAACCTGTAACGCTTGTCAACGTCACGGGAACATTTCACAAAGAAATGAGATGCCACAAAACACTATTCAAGTCTGTGAGATCTTTTATATCTGGGGCATTGACTTTATGGGGCCATTCCCATCATCTAGAGGAAACAAATACATACTTGTGGCTGTTGACTACTTGTCAAAATGGGTTGAAGCGAAAGCTTTACCCACAAATGATGCCCGAGTTGTAGTGAAATTCCTGAAATCTCTTTTTGCCCGTTATGGAACTCCATGTGCTATCATAAGTGATTGTGGTACGCATTTCTGCAATGACAAATTTGACAAAGTCATGCAAAAGTATGGTGTAACTCACCGTCTTTCTACCGCGTATCACCCACAAACAAGTGGGCAAGTGGAGGTTTCAAACCATGGTATCAAAAGAATACTTGAGAGAACTGTAGGAGAAAACCGTGCTGCCTGGTCGGATAAATTGGATGACGCACTATGGGCCTTTCGTACAGCTTATAAAACACCTATTGGGTGTACGCCTTACAAGCTTGTGTACGGAAAGACATGTCATCTTCCGTTGGAACTTGAGCACAAAGCCTACTGGGCAGTAAAACATGCCAACTTTGACCTCAAAACTGCGGGTGATCATCGAAAAGTTCAAATGAATGAATTAAATGAACTACGTGATCAGGCTTACGAAAACTCTTTAATCTATAAAGAAAAGTCAAAGAAGATTCATGACTCAAAAATAAAGAACCGCATTTCTAACGTTGGTGATCGAGTCCTTCTCTTTAATTCTAGGTTAAAGATCTTCTCGGGTAAACTCAAAACCCGTTGGACTGGCCCATTCACTATCACTAAGGTTTATCCATATGGTACCGTTGAGTTATCTCAAAATGACGGTCCATGTTTTAAAGTGAATGGGCATCGTTTAAAACACTACTTTGGAGAGGACATACCATCCATGGTTGTCCCGGATCTCCAAACTTTCCCCAAGGACAATTAAATTCGGGGTCGAGTCAAGCTAGCGACTCGGTAATCAAAAACAGTAGCTTCCTCATGAACAATTTAATTCGAGGTCGAGTCAAGCTAGCGACTCGGTAATCAAAAACAGTAGCTCAATATGGGTTTTCACCCATATTTCTGTCTTCTTTCTCTTTTCTACCACCCTAGTGTGGGGGAGATGCCCCACATGTTGTATATATGTATATATCTTCAAAAAAAAAAAACATATAAATAGACTAAAATAAAGGTTATTAATATTTCCTTTTTACGTTCTAAGTGTCGGTTTAACACTCGGTGCTTTGAATATTGAGGGCAATATTCATTTATAAGTGTGGGGGGATTCTCAAGAATTCAAACACATGTTCCATCAAGCACCCTCATTTGATCAAAATTTAAAGTTTTTTCACACTTAGAAATGCAATAAATGGTTATCAGTCCACCATGTCTAACCCACATAAGAACCGGCTAATCCAGAAGCAAACGGCTCTTGGTAAAGATAACTCAAATCCGTTTATGGCTTACAATTTGCCCAAAATTGTATGGTATCTCAACTCGCCATATCCTAATAAGTGAAAGAGTTGGCTAGCCCGCAAGATTATGGCTTGTGGTAAAGGCAATGGAAAACCATAATTGGTAATCAGCTCACCAAGATGTTGACTTTGTCCATCAAGAGTTGGCTAGTCCAGAAGCAAACGGCTTTTGGTAAAGACAAAACAAATCCGTTGACAGCTGGTGGTTTGCTCAAAATCACATGGTTATCAAGTGGACCATAGTTCTTACTTGAACTGGAACATTTGGCTACTCCAGAAGTGATGCTTTTGGTAAAGAGACAAAAATCCATTAAAATTTTCTCAAAAGATTGCTAGGGACTAGCAATAGTTTAGTATGGGGGGTTGATGAGTGTGTAAATACTCATCATTTCTGTCACTTTAGACTGCAAATACA
Source organism: Artemisia argyi (assembly GCA_030686995.1). Taxonomy (NCBI): domain Eukaryota; kingdom Viridiplantae; phylum Streptophyta; class Magnoliopsida; order Asterales; family Asteraceae; genus Artemisia; species Artemisia argyi. The sequence continues at coordinate 3,051 of JARVZY010000103.1, read as the reverse complement.
TCTGAAAACACACAGGAATGCCTTAAAATACATAAAATATCCCTGGATTGTGTTTTTATGCAAAAGGATTGAAAACTGATGAAAAACAACATATTTCACATAATTTACAGTTTCAGACCCAAACTTTGAAAAATTGGCAAATCCTGTCCCTGGTAATCCAAAACATGTAAAATATCATCAAAGGTCCTTAGGGATTCATAAGTTGTCAAAACTAGTCCTTTAAAGTTAAAAATTACAAAATGACAACTTTAGTCCCTCAAGTTTGAAATATGTCAAATTTAGTCCTTAAGGTTTTAAAAATGGAAAAATGTTAAAAATAAACCTTATACTATTCATGAATGGAATAATTGGTCCTTGTGATAACATTGTGATATTTACAGGTTTAGTCCCTCAAAAATCCAAATATTACACTTTAGGTCCTTGGGCTTAAATACCACAAACCAAACCGGACCCTAAATATTAAAACCTAAAACCAAATCTAATCCAAACCAAAACACCCTTACCCAGCCCACACCCCTTCCAAGCCCAACAACATAAAATCCCATCCACCTTTTTTATATAAAACGGGCGTTGACCTGTTTGACCTCACCAAACCGCCAACACTGTACACCCTCCACCTCCACACCTGCAAACCCAAAACCAGGGTGGTTTTCACCACCACCTCACCCCCCAGCTGGCTACTCTACATCCACCAGCTCATCCTACACCCCATCATACCACCCCATTCCACAATTAATGCTTCCCCACCACTTTTTTCCTCCAAACCATGTCTACACCCCTGTTTTGCTACTAACTCCCCAACTTGGCTTAAAACCCTTCCAATCATGTCTCCTCCACCTCCACAAGCTTCCACAAATCTTTAATTGCAATAAAACTGCCCCTAGACACGTGGTAGCATTTTGGCGCCAAAACAGAATTTAAAGGCTAGGATGACTTACAAAGATCCAATGGCTCAGATTGGAAGTGGGAAATGTTCAGAAACAAGTGGAGATTGCAAAAAGTCTATAAAGATGAAGGGAAATGCATTATTGTAACCTATCTAGTATAATTTAGTTTAAAAGAAGTCGACTAGCTTAATGTTTACTGTTCCAGTGTAATTTCCAGCTTTCAATCATTGTACTCAGTATTTTTAGTGTGTAAGAAACTCATTTCAACCTTTGATTTCAGTTTATCAATATATTTTCAGTTTATGTAATTTTGTACTCAAAATCTCATGTTTACTTATATGTTATTCATAGTTGATGTTAAGGACCCATAAGCTCATTTAAGCTCCTCAGAAAGCTTATGAAAGCTTTTAGATACTTTAAAAGTCAGCTTAGAGTTGAAATTAAAAAATAACTAAAAAATCAAAGAAAATAGAAAATAAAATAAAAAATCATTGTTGAATGATGAAGAGAGCTTGGAGCATGGTAAATTTTGGATTGCCATGGTGTTAGTACCTTAGGGGAGGTGTTAGGGTGGTTACATGTCATTGGTTCTTGGTTTCTCAGCTTGAAGCACTTGTAAGCCATTTTTACCAATATTTGCATTTCTGTTCTTGCATGTTACTTATCACCCAATTTGACCAAAACAACAAAGTCTCAGTGAGTTACAAGCTTAAAACTCAAAATTACCAATAATTTGGCTTAAATTTTTGTCTGTGTTGAATTTGAAGTGGCATAAGTCTCATTTGATCTCACAAGTACAAGTTCTAGCTTATTTTAGTCTTATTACAGCTTATCTAACCTATATCAGTCAGAAAATCAAGTTAGAAATTCACTTTAGTCAACTTAGCAAGAAAATAGAAAAAGTCAAAATTGCCTTTGTCAGGAAATCTCATTTTTAGCAAGAATTGTTTGGAATTTTGTAGGCAAATCTAAGACTTGAGCTTTTTACATGTGAAAGTATACCAGCTAGACTACTGAATCCCATGTGCATTATATTTTTGTGAATTTTTGTGTGCAAGCTACACAAGCTCAAAGTCACTTGCAGGGGAAGTACCTCCCCTGTGCACAGTCACTGCACCACCACCACCACTTTGGTGGTTGATTCTGAGCAACTCAGTGGGACCCACAGGCCCCAAGTTGGTTCCTTCAACCCCCCTCCTAGCCACCTTCAAGTTTTGAGCTTGCTTTTGAGCTCAAGCTCAGTGGACCCCACCTGAAATCACTCCTAATCTCTGTCCCATTTTTCTTTGTGCAATAAGAAAATCAAATTGCTTATTCTGGCTTGTGGGCTTATTCAACTAGCTTATTTGTTTGAATCTAGCTTAAATTTGTCCAACAAACTCAGTTGAACCAGAATCCACCCTAGTGGACCCCACATAAGCTCATTTGAGCTTAATTCCTAGTTTGGTCAACTTAAGTCAACTGTCAAAGCTAATAAGCACTCACAGTGCTTATTTTTGAGTTCCAAGTTAGTTGTTTTTACAAAAGTTTCATATTTTAAGTATTTTAGTAGTTCTGTAAAAAAATTAGAAAAAGCCAAACATAATTATAGTGATAGCTTCTATTTAATAGAAATTATCTTTTTAATTTTCTTTTCAGCTTATTTATAAGCACTCTTGCATTTTTATACTTTTATTAAATCTCTTTTATATTAAAGTACTTTTATAAATTTTTTCAGATTTTTCTTTTGTCATTTAGTGGTTTTTAGAATTAATATTAGTGTAATGAATTATTAATTAATATTAAAGAATTAAATAGCAAAATTATATTTTATTAAGTAATTGATTGGTCTTAAACAGTCAGATAATATCAACCAAGTTATGTTCAACAAGTCAGACAGCTTAGGCCAATACTCTGGTGAGTTTAGTGTTTCCCCGGATCGTTAGATCCCAACGAGGCGTGAAATCTGAAATAAAACGACTTCGAGATCAGGTGAATTGAACAGGAAAAGGGTTTAAGTGATTGTACTACTGAAATATAAGAGTGAATAGCTTTAATAAGCTATATCAACTAATACGTGAAATCAAATAAGTACAAGTGAAAAAGGGACTGAAAACCGTAAACGTTTAATAATTAAACGTAAACAAAAACAACTTTAACTATATTAGGAGTTTGCAAGCCTTAG
>JARVZY010006787.1:12500-25350 GCA_030686995.1 Artemisia argyi | reverse complement strand
TTTGCCACTTTGTTTGATCATAATTTACATTAAGTGTTGTTTGCCTTTAATAACTGTTGATTTCTGTATTTCTAAATTAGTTTAGTCATTATAGAAACTGATTAGTTGAACTTGTTCAATAGATTAATAGTTTGCCTAGAAATTGTGGAAAGCAGTTAAGGAAAGGGGTGTTTGGAATAAGCTATGGGAATGTGTTGCAGTTGTTGTTAAGGGTTGAGTTTTGCTTGTCCATCATACTTAGGCTAACATAAGTCAAATTTGATCAATTTTTTGGGTATTTTCTCACTAAAGTCAAAATTGGATATTACTTTGCTCCAACAGCTTAACTGTGGGAATTTAACACATCATATCTTTAGTTCTAGCTTAGAATCTGATTACTAAGGTCAATTTAGCTTCAATTAGTGTTATTATAACAGAAATAATCAATTAGAATTGGATGAAACTCATAAATGTCAATTTGGATATTGGTTTCTGATTAAGTCAAAGTTGTAATTAGGCAGAAAAATCAAATCTTGCAAGAATTTTCTTGATTTTTATGTTTGCACTTAGGACTTGAAACTCTCAGGAATTAATGCCTACCACCTAACCTTTAGAATCCAATTCTCAGTTTAATTTTGAGAATTTTTCTTCATCACTTTTTCATAGCTCAAAGTGGCCTATATGACCACTTGACTGCCCTGTACCCAAGGACTGACTAAATTGAAATCGACCATAGATTAGTCAACTGTGGATGTTAGGCCTTGAGTCTTGTTGTTTTGAGTAGTCTCCTAGGTGGAATTTAGGTTTTAGTTGTTGGTCTCCCTTATGCTTATTTGGAACGCTTAATTTAGCCACCATTTAGCCCTTTCGCTGATCTGCTGCTACTATTGTGCTTGTTTTCTATCAATCTTGTTCTATTTGTTGTTATTCTTGTTCCTGTAGTTGTTTCTTGTTGCTGTTTAATCTTGTTGTTGTTGTACCACTTGTTGTTGTTGTCGTGCTTATTCAAGCCTTAAGCTTGTTGGGTTCGTGGGGTAAATTTGGCAGTTAACAAACAAGTGACAACAAAGAGAAGTTTTACAAATCTGAGTGACCTTTGATTTTAAATAGTTTTGTTTGGAGAAAATCTGTTTTACAAAAAAAAAAAAAAAAAAAAAAAAAAAAAAAAAAAAAAAAAAAAGATCTGAGTTTGAGTTTATGTGTCTGTGTTTAGAGTAAAAAGAAAAGAAAGACAAAAAGAAAATAAATTTGCAAAATCTGACATGGGTGGGATTCGAACCCAGCCCACTCAGTTCACAAACTCAACACACCACTCAATACCATCCGCCCTTGGGTCTTTTTCAATAATCCTTTGCATCTTTTAATATATAACTAGTTAAAGTCTCTTTTGCTTAAATAAGATAATCAGCTCTCGTTTGCTTATTTTCTGCTTATTTTTGTATTGTGCCATCATCTTTTTATAATTTTCTTAGGTCAATATTAACCTGTAGTATTTGTTAAAAAATCTCAGATTTAATTAGATAGTTTTAATATTTATTAGAATTAAATTAGTGTTAAATATTAATCAAATCATAATAAATAGAATTTTTATTCAAAAATAATTTCCTTTTTTTTTAAAAAATTTCTTTTGTCTTTTAGTACGTTAGAAAATTATTTGTAGACCCGTAGGACGTTTTTAGCTTAACTTTCACGTTTTATTTTACGCGTTGACGTTTGTTTTTAATAAACGTAGCGTTTTTAATTTAGCTTACGTTTTAGGATTCCCGATACCTAATTATGTTCCCCGTAGTATTTTAGGATTTCCCTAGTTTGCTAATTGCCTTTTGTTTACCCTTAGGTTAATTTATTCTCATTCTCGTTCGTTAATTTTCCAATTTCGTTAATTTAACGTATCATAAAACCAAATAACCTTTCACAACCAAGCATTCTAGATTTTAATCTCGACCTTTTCACGAAGCTTTCCATTCACACCTCGTTGGGGTACGACCCGGGAAATCACTTCCCGGTCTCACAAATATCACTTTCACGAGTTTTGCGAGGTAATCTTTTTCCTAAAAGGTTTACTCGTATTTCTCTACGTCTAGTTGTCTCACGATAATTTAGACTTCACGTTTGTTGATATTTTCATAAATTGTTTTTGCACACACCAAAACATAACGAATCAGTGCTAACCAACTGGATCCTAAATACACTTGGGGATCCACATTTTTTAGTTATCTATATATGTGTGGTTTCAAATGCAGGTCGTACAAATCATCCTGTGGTATTTGGACTCAGGCTGCTCAAAACATATGACTAGGGATCGCTCTCGGCTCAGAAATTTTGTGAAAACGTTTATTGAGACTGTCAGATTTGGGAACGACCATTTTGGATCCATAATGGGCTATGGTGATTATATGTTTGGTGATAGCGTGATTTCTCATGTTTATTATGTGGAAGGACTTTGGCACAATCTATTCTCTGTTGAACAATTCTGTGACTCTGATCAGGAAGTGGCCTTCAGAAGGCACACTTGTTTTGTTAGAGAATTGGACGGTGTTGATCTTCTTAAAGGAATTCGTGGCACAAACCTTTACACCATCTCTATCAAAGATATGATGCGGTCCTCTCCCATCTGCTTGCTTTCCAAGGCCTCGAAGAACAAATCATGGTTATGGCATCGCCAGTTGAACCACTTGAACTTCGGCACCATTAATGAACTTACCCGCAAGGATCTTGTCCGAGGTATGCCCAGATTGAAGTATGAAAAAGACCAACTTTGTTCAGCATGTCAATTGGGTAAAAGCAAGAAGCACACTCACAAACCGAAACCTGCCAACTCCAATACAGAAGTTCTCCATACCCTTCACATGGATCTGTGCGGACCCATGAGAGTGCAGAGCTTCAATGGGAAAAGATACATCCTTGTAATTGTAGATGATTACTCATGATTTACATGGGTGAAGTTTTTAAGATCCAAGGATGAAACTCCCGAAATCATCATTAAGCTCATCAAGCAACTGCAAGTAAGGCTCAACAAGACTGTTAGAATCATTCGCACTGATAACGGAACTGAGTTTGTCAACAAACAACTCACTCAATTTTATGAAAGTGTCGGCATCAGTCATGAAACGAGTATTCCTGTAACTCCTCAACAAAATGGAGTTGTTGAAAGACGAAATCATACGCTTGTCGAAGTTGCTCGCACCATGCTGATATTTTCTAAAACACCAATGTTTCTATGGGTTGAAGCCATTGGTACACTCAAAATCGATCTTTAATACATCCTATCCACAACAAAACGCCATATGAGCTAATGCATCTCAGAAAGCCTGATCTCTCCTTTTTGCGTATGTTTGGAACTCTATGCTATCCAACCAACGATAGTGAAGACTTAGGGAAGTGTTGATCCCAGTTGAGCAATAGATCTTATATAGAAGTTGACTTGAGTTAACACTTAAGCTAGAACGTGGAATATTAAATCTTAACTTAAGAAGAAGAATAATTCACTATCAACACTTCAATATATTAATAATACGAGCACCCGACAATGCTAGGGTTTTACAACCTTGAAGTGTAAACGAAAACTAAACAATACATACTCAATCTAACCCTAGGATCCTCCTTTTATAGGCCAAGGAGTCCTACTAGGTTTACAATACCTTTCTACACAAGATAAGCATATTCTAGACGTATAAAATATACAAACAATCTATTCTATAATTATCCACTCGTGTACATGCATATCCCTTCAGCAGTAGGTTCATCAACAGTACTTCCACACAGAAGCACGTTGAATGTATAGCAGCAGAATCATTAACCTTAGCAGCAGTTTCATCTTAGCAGAAGTTTGACTCTTCAGCAGTAGAATCCAAAACCCAACAATCCTTCCCTAAACTTAATATTTATTTCTAAATAATTAAGTTTCTTCAAAGCTCAATTAAACACCAAGAGGGTGCTTCCAAACACTTATTTCTTGGGATGTCTGTTGACCAAGTATCTTCTTATATTTTGACAACAAATTAAATGCTTGATCATCAGTATCATAATCATTCTGCAAGTTGAGCAACCCAACACCATTAACCATCTGATAGACAATCTCCAAATAATTTGCCAATGGATAATCCTTTTCTGCCAACATATATAAAGTGTGTGGCCCAAGTTCTAAGACATGAATCCTAGAACTTTGAAAAAGTCTCCATCTTTTTACTTTACATCCTTTTATCTCTGTCCATTCAGAATCTTCCATTGAAGGATCAAACATAAGTTTCAGAGCTCTCCAAAGAACATTGTCAGACATAGATTTAATATAATCAAATGTCTCCTTTCCATCCGCTTTAGCTTCAAACTTTTCTTTATACATCCTCCACAGAGTACAAACATCCTCTCTATCAAAGTAGTACAACATCTGTTGAAATCTGAGAAACCTATGAGTCTTCCCATCAGATCTCTTAACATCATGAAATGTTCCAATGTTAGTATCTTATCCTGTAGATACTTGAATAATAGGATATATGATTCCCGCTGGTGCAGCATCAACTACTTCAGGTTCATCCCTCTTAGCAACCATAGTAAGAACCTTCAATTGTTGCTTTAAATGCTCAGAAGGAATGTGATCATAAACATTCTTATAATCATTATGCTTATCTCCTTCAGACTTAGAACTGCTTTGATCTTCTGCTTTTCTCTTCTTTCTAGCAAAGGATTTATGAACAACACCTTTTCTTTTAATACTTTGACTAAAAGAAGTTCTCTTGTCTGCTATATCCTTAGGCTTTTCAATAGTATCTGCCTCTTGTACATGCTCTGCCTCAATAACTTTGTCAGGTACCAACTTCTTGTTCATTTAAGCAAAATTTTCTAGATCTTCTGCACAGCCCATATGATAGAAGGTATCCATTTCTTTTCTAGCTTGTTGATTCAAATTAAAAACCTCTTGATCAGACTTAGGTTTCAACTGTACCAATTTCCAGCCCTTCATATTCTTTAGATATCTCTGTTGCTCTCTTCTTTGTTGAAGTAGAGTTGGACCCCTGAGAATTTTCTTCTTTCTTTTAGCAGTAGCATCTTCTTTTCATTTCTTTGCTGTGAACTCTTTCATCCAAGCTTGAACATCAAAGTTTGGAACTTCTTGTTCTTCAAGTTTAACTAACTTGGAGAGTTCTATGTCAACATCTATTCTTATCTTTTCCTCAATCCACTCCTTATACCTCTTCAAATCTTTAGTTTCTTTTTCAACATTTTCTTTTTCTTCTTGAATCAACTGTTGCTCTTCCATATCAATCAACTCTTGTTCTTTAATTGCAACAGCTGAATCATGTTCAATTTGCAGTTCTTTAGGCAAAAAATGAAAAGCTATCTGAGAGTAATCAATCCCCTTATACATTAGCTTTGAATCTTCAACCAGATTGCCATTTCCTTTATTAGTAGAAGATGATGAAGCAATCTTCTTTTGTTGAGCAGCAGGTTCTCTGATTACTACTCCTTTCTGATGTATTCTTGGTACAGATGATGTGATTGTGGATGTTGGTTGTTGTGGTAGTGGTTGAATTTGTTGTTGTGAAGTTTGTTGTGAAGGTGATTTAGATGGAACCTCTGTTGTCTTTTTACTTAACAATACCATTGCCTCAGCAGCAGCTTTGTCACTAGATCCAGCAGTAGAATCTTGTGCATCAGCAGAGTTGAATTTCTCACTAGCAGCAGGATCAACAAAATCCTAAGCAGTAGAGTTATGTGCAGCAGTAGAGTCTTTTGGCCTTGTAGGAGATACATGAACAACCACTTTGGGAGCTTCATTTGTTACCTTTTCTGCATCAACAGGTATCTCAATGCCTTCTTCAGTTTCCTTAGGTTTCTCTTGAGCAACAACATCTTCTTGTGAACTTTGATCTTTCTGAAAGGGTAGTAAAGTTGGACCAATCTTCAGTTTCTCAAGCAGAACAAAATCTTCTTGAGGTTTGTTAGTGTCAACACTAGCAATAACTGGTACATATTTCATTGTTTTGGCAAGAATATCAACATTAAACAACCATTCTGGTCCTTTCCCTACAACATTAGATGTGTTCTCACTAAACTTGATATGCAAATTCTCCTCTACATGTTTGGTTCTCTTATTATATACCCTGAAAGCTTTACTATTCATAGAGTAACCAACCAAGTATCCTTCATCAGCTTTTTCTTCAAATTTGCCTAACTGATCCTTAGTGTTCAAAATAGTAACAGGACATCCAAATGGTTTGAGAAAATCAATCATTGGTTTCTTTTCATGAAATAACTCATATGGAGTCTTGTTGTGAGGTTTAACTACCTTACTTCTGTTTTGCACAAAACATGCAGTGTTTACAGCTTCAGCCCAAAAAGGTATAGGCAGTTTAGAGTCAGATAACATTGTTCTTGCAGCCTCAATCAGTGTCCTGTTTCTTCTCTCTGTAACACCATTCTGTTGTGGAGTTCTTGCAACACTGTACTGTCTTAGAATACCCTTTCCCACACAGAATTGATTCATCACACTATTCTTGAACTCAGTACCATTGTCACATCTGATTATTTTCACTTTGTGGTTGTGCAGGTTTTCAACTCTGGTAATGAATGCCTTGAGTATCACAGGAGTTTCATCTTTAGTAGCTAGGAAGAACACCCAAGTAAACCTGCTAAAGTCATCTGTGACAACTAGGCAATAGGACTTCTTGTTCAAGCTATTCACAAATACAGGCCCAAATAAGTCCATGTGAAGTAAATGTAAGGGCTCAGTAATTGTGTTCACTGTCTTGGACTTAAATGAAACTCTGTGATGTTTACCCTTTTTACAAGCAACATAAGTCTCACAATTTTCAAACATCTTTGTGGGCATCCCTCTCACAAGATTTCCTTTTACCAACTTGTTCATGGTCTTGTAGTTTAGATGTCCAAGTCTTCTATGCCATAATTTGGACTCATCAATAGTGGCCTTTGCAATTAGACAAGTTAAAGCTCTTTTGGGAACAATGTTCTTAATATGGTAACTGTATATATTTTCATTTCTAGGGACTTTCAATAGCACAAATTTATCATCTGGCAACTGAAAATCAGGAGAAAGGATCATACATTCAGTGTCTGTAAAAAGAACAAAGTTCTTTTTGTCACATATTTGTGAGACACTAAAGAGGTTAAACTTAAGCCCTTTCACAAGAAACACCTTCTCAAAGTCCAAATTTTCTGTTCTTAGAGTTCCTCTACCAATAATCTTTCCACCTTTTGGATCATTTCCAAAAGCAACATAACCACCTTCAAAAGGCTCAAAGTCTTCTAGTTGAGACTCATCACCTGTCATATGTCCACAGCATCCACTATCAACTATAGCCATATCTTTTAGCTCATCCTGTAGATTACCCTGCACATGAAAATAGAGAAATTAGTTTCTCTTGGGGACCCAAGCCATTACTGACTTGGATCTGCCTTGTGCATCAACATAATTAAATTTCTTTAAATCACTTGATGCACTGCTGTTTTTGGAAACATTGTTTGAAACAGATGATTTTGGTTTCCAAACCCAGCAAGCTGAGGCCTTAACAGCATAAAAATGATTTTCAACAACTGTATTTGATAAAACTTTTGGCCCAGAAGTAGAAAGTTTTGTACTAACAGCAGTTTGCTTACTAGCATCAGAGTACATACTAGCAGAAGATTGCTTACTAGCAGTAGAGCCAGCAATAGAACCAGTTGTGGTTTTAAAAACACCATTTGATTTAGCAGCAAAAATAGATCTAGTTGCACCAGATCTCAACAACACAGCCCTTGGAATCATGTTTCTGTTAGGATGAGGATGAGTATTTTTAGAAACATATTTATGATTCACCCTAGAGTATTGATTCCAAACAGGCTTTTTGTAGTCATTACAACTATTAATGAAATGTTCAAAACTACCACACTTATAACAAGCCTTTTTCTTTAATTGAAACTAACTACCTAATTTGTTTGAAACTAGGTTATTAAAGTTTCTCTGATTTCCCCTAGGCTTATTATAGAATCCATGCAATTGACCTCTAGGAACCTCATTATATTCTACCATTTTCCTAGAGATACCCTTACCTAACACAGGTCTCACAAACTTAACCTGTTCAATTTTAGGTTCAACTTTTGTAGGAATTTCTTCCTGTTTCACACTTTGTTCTAGTTCAACCTGTTCCTCATCACTATCTGAATGCCAGTCTTCAACAATAGGAGCTTTAGGAAATTTTCTAACCTGAACCTTAGGTGCTTCTAAGACACTTGTATTAGATTCACCTACAGGTTTTTCTATATCTAACTCACTAATAAAATACAGTTCTTTTCCTGGTGGAGCATAGGCACTCTTAACAGGAGGAGTAACCTTATTGTAGCCTATTCCACTTCCTTTCCTCATCAATGTACTCTCAATAGATTTATTAACCAAATCAGAAGCAAACTGTTGTTTATTTACTCTTACTATATGTTTATCCTTATCAGCAAGAGCTACATCTCTATCTTTTTCTGCTTCTTCTAATTTATTCTTAAGAAATTCAATTTCATTGTTTTTCTTAAAAATCTCAACATCATGTTGGTTAATTCTATCTACATATTCTAGCTCACACTATTTGAGATATTCTAGTCTTCTTTTAACATTTTGTATACCTACTTTGTAACCTAAGTTATCAAGTTTTAGGTGTTCAACTTCTCTAATTAGACTCTCATTCCTAGACTTAAGTTCTTCTACAGTGTCAGCACATGATTTAAAAGAACACACAGATAGATTAGAATAATTAGATACCTTAGAGTCAGATCCAGAGGATGATGATGCATAGGCCATAAGTGCAAAGTTATGCACTTTAGGCTTGACTTGAGCCACCAGAGAATAATTTGGTTCTTCATCAGCCATATCACTCCAATCATACTCTCCCAACCCATCACAAGATACCAATGCAGTAGTGGTATTCTTTGATTCTTCAGTGGTCTTCTTTGGAGCTCTAGATTCCCTAGCAAAATGACCCTTCCTGTAGCAATTGTAGCACTCCATCTTTGACTTGTCAAAACCCAAATTTTCTTTAGCCCTGTACTTGACTTCTCTCCCTGTCCTCTCCAAGAATTTTCTTGTCCTCAAGGTCAACATGGCCATCTGCCATTTAAGATCAATCTCTTTAAGATCATCAGGATCAATATGATCCATATCTTGATTGATAACCTGTGACCTTATGTTGGATGTTAGATCAGCCAAGAATGCACACAAAGCAATATCACTAATGGGATTCTTATCATTAGAACTAGCAACAGATCCATCAGCAGCAGATACCCCATAAGCAGTAGAGTGGGATTCTTGAGATCCTTTTGACTTTGAAGATATAAAGGCAAGATTTTGTGTACCAGAAGATGAAGTAGATGAAGAAGTCTATTATGGTTCATACACCCTCAAATTGTTGTAGAGGCTTTCCAACTTCATAGTTTCAAAATCAGGCTTATTCCTCCAAACAACTGTATGCATACTCCATTCAGGTGCAAGACTTCTAAGAAACTTGAGGTTTACATCTTTTTGAGGAACCACAAAACCAACAAGCTTTAAGTGACTAACAAGTTGATTAAGCCTGTTGTATGTGCCATTAATATTTTCTCTACTTTCAGCAGTAAAGTTCTCAAACTGATGCTTCAACATGTTTTTCCTTGACTTCTTAGTAGCATCATTCCCTCTAAACCTAAATTCAACAACATCCATCAAGTCTTTTGCAGTCTCACTTGACAGTTATTATGGGACGAAGGGAGTAATACAAAAAATAAATGACTTTCATTGGTATGATTTTCATCAAATATTATATAATGCAAACAAAAATATTTAAGGTCAAAGTTGAGAAAGAAAGACTTAAAAAAGTCAAACTTGACAGCTATTATGGGACGAAGGGAGTAATATAAAAAATAAATGACTATGATTGATTCTTAGGCTACCCCCAACGATAGCAAAGTGAGCAAATGGCAAGCATCTTGCCGCATGAGAGATGGTTGGGGGTCGGGCGTAACTCATCGGCAAGGAGCAAGCAAGGTGAAGCTTTCACCTTTTGAAAAGTGTGCATGTAGGACCCGATTTTGCATGTTACCGTTTGTGAGAAAAAAACGCTTTTTCTACCCCATTGTTTACCTATAAATACCTCTCATTTATACATTTTTAAACACAACTTAATATTTTATATACTTTCATTCACTCATATTATTTTAACTTCTCAACTTTTACTACCATTATGTCTCAACACAACACTCCCAAAACACAAATCGACAACAACAAAACACTAGCAGAAGCACTCCCCCGACACCCGAAGGAAAATTCAATCTTGGAAATACTCTACCGTTGAACCAACAAACCAACTTTCGAACACAAGCACACTTTTCCAACCTTACCATACCTATCTATACCGAAACCCATACCCTCAACAAAACGCGTTTAGCCAATACTCCTAATAAAACGCATTTAACCAATTATCGCAACCAAATTATGGCATTCAAAACACGTTCCCATTCACAACACCAATTGCGGCTCACAAATGCATAGGGGCGATTCGTCGTCACAACCAAATTTAAACCAACCTACGTTTCCCATTGCTCCGTTTAATCTTGACGAAGTGTACTCACCTCAATTTTTGAAAACCATGGCTCTGGTTAATCTCGAATCTCCCATCGAAGAAGCGCAACTAGTTGTGAAGAAGAAGGTGACAAAAAGACGTCAGAAGGTGGTTTCAGATTCCGATAAAAATAGGTCTGCTGCATGGACAGCTGAAGAAGAAACCATATTGTGAAGAGCTTGGGTTCGTATATCCGAAGATAACATTATTGGTAATGTGAGAAGGGACGATGGATTTTGAAATGTGGTCTTAGAGCGCATGAAGGCAATTTATCATGTAGCCGACCGTCAGACCTACGATATGATCAACGGAAAATGAAAGACGGTGCGTCCAAGAGTTGTTGCATTTTGTGGTGTGTACAATAACAAGCCTCCGATCAATGAAGTTGGAGATGCGAATTACCTCAAAGCGTTTGGTATATGAAGTTGAATATAGAAGCAAGTTTACACTTGTGCATTGCTGAGAGGTGTTAAAGAATTGTGAAAATCGAAAAAGGTGCAAGTTCCGGGCTTTTTAGCGGAAAGTCTTCAGACTCTAGTTCAGGATTCAACATATCGTAATCTGTGTAGGGTGGTTTTGATTTGAATGTGAAAGATGAAGACGACAAAGATGAGGATTTCTAGGAAGTTCAACGTCCAGATCAACGTCTAGCAGGCAAGGACCAAGCAAAGCACTGAAGAAGGAAGGGGCGGCGTCATCGTCTAATGCAGGATTTGTGAATGGGGAAGAGTTGGCTAGGTTGATGGTCAACGAGCATACATCTTCCACCGAGAATTTCAACAACAGAAGGCTATCAACCATAGAAGCGTTTGTGGAGCTCAAGTGAGAAGAATTGAGACTTAAAAAGATGGAGTAACGTAAAAAAGTCGAAAGATTTATATTTTCAACTGTTGCATCACTTTACTCCAAAACAACGCGAAGAGGTCGAGATGCAAAAGCAGGTGATAAAAGTGAGGTGGAATTTTCCACAAAAAGTACAAATGTTTCGTACCTTCTACTCCTTTTGACCCACAATTTACAGTATATTACAATTTTTAATTAGTTTTTGTTTCTTACTTTTTATCATTTTAATACTTTTTAGTTGTTAAACTTTATATATTTTAATTCACAATTTTCGTTTTCTAGTTTTATGATATAAACAAAATTATTAAAAAAAGAAAAAGAAAAGGAAAAAAAAAAAATGAAAAGTATTACTTGTGAAAACATGGGGTCTTCATAACCTATCTCGTAAATAATCTTAATTCAAACATTAATCATTACATACTTATTAGAACTTAGAAGAAGCGAGTGTACATGGCTTTACGTCGATATAGAAAAAGCTACTTCAAAATTGTTTGTATAGGAAGCTTCGTATGGATATAAGCCAAGCCCAATTATTTGAATGGGTCATCGTCCCAATCGCCAGGAAAATAAGGATTACGTTGAATGAAGGTTTGTTTTATTTAAAACGCATTCTAGGCAAGTGTAAAGACAAAAATGTTTTGTTAATTTTTCAACTGAACAACTTTTTGTAGATTTGAATCATCACACTCAATTCTTTGGTAGTATGGTGGGATGTTCGGAACACTTCCGTGTTGGAAACGTGTTGGTAAAATAAGGTTTTCATTCTTGATGTAAAACTTACACGCTGCTCCAATGATCGTCAAAATGGAAATTAATCAAATGAGCTATTATTGAGAGGACTAAAGTTGTGCTTAAAGATGTGTCTAAACCTATGTGGCATCATCCTCATGATTGCAACTAAGGGATTCACTTTTTCACAAATAATCTGGATTATGCCACATATGTTTAGGCCTAAATTTAGGCACATATTTTAGATTTCCAAATCATTTTTCTAATCAAATTTGTCTCTTATTGTTAACGGTTTAAGCATAACTTATTCAGGTGACAGAAAAAGGATGGGTCTTAAGGCAACTAATTTTTTTTTTATAATTTTAGTGTTAATTCTTGTAAAAGAAAACATAATTTTTCAAAATGTACCTGGTTTAAAAATATGTGTTTATAGTATTGTTTAGTTTTTCGGTAAATGCTTGGGGTCATTTATAGTCCTAGTTTCGTCTCTGCTTGTTTCCATTTAGTTTGAGCACATCCACTGTGCCTTGTAAATTATAAACAGGCTCAATTGACAACATATACTATATTCTACATCAATGACCTTATCATGTAAGGATAATCGCAAATTATACATGTAATAAATGTGCACCTAAACTATGTTAGTATTCTCAATGACACGAATGCCAATGAAACTTATAATTTTCAATGTATGATGTACAATTCAATACAAGATAATGAAATAG
>JARVZY010006787.1:0-10000 GCA_030686995.1 Artemisia argyi | reverse complement strand
AAGAAAAAAGCAGTGATACGAAGGTTTTTACTAATATTAAGGTGACTTTTTAAGTAAAATTGTTAATATCTCAGTTACTTTTAATATGTAAAACAACTTTTCTTTATTATTTTTTTAATATCACAGTAACCAACATCGTTTTTAAATATCATAGTTCTGATATCACAGAAACCATTATCGTTTTTAATATCAAACTAACTTTTTTATTAAAAGAAATTCAAAAAAATGTGAAAAAAAAATAAAAAACTAAAGATGACAACGAATAATTAAGAATCGCTGAAAAAAAAAAAAAAAAAAAAAACATTTTGATAGTTAAAGCTTACGGTGATATTAAGATCAGAAAAAGTCAAGATCAGATCTGGATTGAACGGTGTAGATTCATCCGTACGTCCGCATAAAAAAATGAAATCCGCACCTGATCCTTGGTGTGTGTGTGCGTGCGTGTGTGTGTGTATATATATATATATATATATATATATATATATATATAAAATTAAAAGAATTAAAAAATACCTCCGTGATCCAAAAGCCGTTGATCGACAACTTCCATGATCCTTCCGGCTTTTAGCTTTTCAGTCACTATCTTTGGAAAATACTGAAACTTTCGCTTCGAACGGTCACCTGAACAGCCCGTGTCTATGACCGTCACGTTCCTCCTCCCTCCTATGATCTCCAACAACACCATTCCGTAACTAAAAACATCCGACTTTTCAGAAACACCAAGTTCCAATAACCATTCGGGTGCCAAGTACCCTTTAGTCCCTCGTAATGTGGTCAAAACCCTACTTTGGTCTCTTGTCATTAGCTTGGATAATCCAAAATCAGAAACAATAGCTCGGTGGTTCTCATCAAGAAGGATGTTCTCTGGCTTAACATCAAGATGCAATACTCTAGATCGGCAGTCAGTATGCAAGTACGCTAGTGCTTTAGCAACATCAAGTGCAACTACGGATCGTAAGTTCCATGACAAGCATCCACCCACGGTTCTCGCAGTTACTGGTCTAGAAAAGATCCAATTGGCTAAGGATCCATTCGGGATGTATTCATAAACAAGAAACCTTGAACTATTGTGAACACAATATCCATATAGACGAACGAGGTTAACGTGTTGTACGCTAGCAATGGCTGCGATTTCAGATCGAAACTCTTTATCACCTCGTTCTTCTTCATGCTGGATTCTTTTCACCGCGACTGGAATCCCTTCTTTTAATAATCCTTTGAAAACAGAACCAGAAGCGCCTTTTCCTATCACGGATTTCCAATTATCGGTGGCTTCTTCAAGGTCCTTGTAACGATATTTAGTTGGAAGCCCAGCTATTTTTCTAAGGAAACTATACTCAATTCTGAGTTCTCTTCCTTCAGAAGTAAGTCTAGTTTCCATCATCCGTCGTCTCTCGTGGAGATGACGACGGATGAAGTAGAAAGCAATGACAGCAACAATCCCGGCAACTGCAGCCCCTACGATGAGAAAAAATGATTTTGAGAAATTGAGAACTACCCGAGCTACGATGATGGCCGAGATGAGAAAGATGACTAATGTAACAGCGATTATGTTAGCTTTTTTGTCCTCCATTGATTAAAAAATCTTCTAAGCCTCATTATTAACTATCATGTTTGACAACAAAATGGGAGTAAAATGTACTATAAAACTTTGTGTAGTTTGTAATTAATGAATTGGATTACCTGTTTTAGTTAGATTTTGATTAGTTCCTTTCAGATTTGAAAAGTTCAAGAAGTTGTGTAATGTTTGACTGGTTACATGTCTGACTTTTTCTTCATTTGCTTTGTTGTTTTCCCTCTTTTGTTTATTGTCCATGTGATTTTTTTATAATAGTTGACTTTTCGTGTGTAAAATTAGAAATTAAGTCAAATGTGACTTTTTTTTTTTTTTTTTTTTTTTTTTTTTTTTTTTTTTTAAAGTCACATTTGATCGAAAACTCGTTTATACATCGGGTATTTCTTGTTAGTTGAATATTAATATACGGAGTATCATGTTTCGATGAAATGAGTATTGTTATTTTACGGTCAAAATACACGTATTGCTTATCTTATTTGGAGTTAATAGGTAACCAACACGATTACAATATTTTAATTGTGCGTATCTCCTAGTGGTATTTTTTTTTTTTTTTTTTTGCTCGAGGCTTTTTTTTGTTTTTTTGGTTGATGCTCGTCTTTTTTAATTGTCTTTTAAGAAGGCGGGTTACAATTTCTTTTATATTTTGTTTTTGTTTAGTTTCATAATAAATTGTTGTCTTTCAAAAAAATAATATTTTAATTGTTTGCTATATAAGTTGCACTCGTTAAATTTTTGGTAACTTTTGATGATATAATATTATCAGTAAATACATATACTAAAAATGTTAATTGATAAATTTATATATTTAAAATCATTTGAGGACCAAACTTATTTTACATACAAAGAGACTAATCTCCACCCTTAATCGATCAAATAAATGAGATTAGTCCAAACAATTTAAAAATCCCATTTTCATCCATGTTTTTTTCAAATACTAATATCTTTCAAATCATTAACCGTTAAGCGAAAAAAAAATATACCGTTACGACGATCATTTAATTAGCTTTTTAGATAAGCACTTTTGTTATTGATCATTATTAGTTGATGTCCATATATCCAATAATAGGCCCACGGCCCATGTTAGCTATTAGGGTTTTGCTCTAATGTTTGTCTATATATACTCTTGTAAATCTCCTAGTTAATGATCAATTGAAGATTACTTTCATTCCCTTTATTTTTTTCGCAACACGTTATCAGCACGTTCTATTTTTTTTCTCTCGCCGAGGTATGTCTTCATACTCTATGCATATTTTGTATCGATTGTTACTGGTGAGTATTAAAACTTGCATTGTTTTACATAGAAACTATCATATGCTAGATTTCATTAGGCTTGAAATTAAATATAAAAGAAAATCACGGTTCCTAGCGGTTCGATATCATTAATTTTGAGACCAGATATCATGTATTTTACGATAATGATATGCAAGTATTATCATGACCAGTTTTTCTATACCTAAACTGAAATTGAGTTTAATTTGTTTTTCAATTCCCATTAAGTACGTAAACATAGATTTTTTTTTTTAGTGTTTAGAGCTGAATTTTAGTTATTTTCTTACTGTTAAAAGATGCGAAATTTAGTTAGTGATTATCTAATATAGTTTGATCGAACGATTATAATTGTCTTTTAATTGATTTGTGGACTCTTCGAATGATACTCCTAGCGTGATTAACTTATAAAACTTGTTATACGGACTAATTTCGATTAATATGAATTTTATATTTGTTTAAAAGAGAAAAAAAATCGAACATTTTTTTTATGAGGTCAATTTCAGAATTGTACTAGAATGCACTCGACTACATCGTTTCTATATAATTCTTTTAATATTGAGTTTAAACACAACTGAGTTTGTGGTTTAAATGTTTTGAGATCTAAGATCTATGTTCTATATGCCCAAAACACATGCTATTTAGGTAAAAGATTTAGTTAAATAATGCAAGGAACTGAAAGAAGGAAGTGACAGTTAATAACTTCCTTTAGTTTTTTTTTTTTGAACGGTTCTTTCGGAGAAATCCTTGACCAATTCGAAATCCGATGGGGGAAAACCTTCAACTTAAGCCGCCCGAAGGCACGACACTTAATTTGAAGTAAACCCTGCCTTCTTCAGATTCGAACCCTAGTGGGTTGAAACCTTCATTGAAGGACTTTGAAAGCCTAGTATCAACAGACCCTGTGATCAAAGAGGACTTCCCGGATGGTCACCCATCCGGTACTACTCTCTTAGTGGCACACTTAACAAGTTAAGTGTATACCACTAGACCACATGGTTGTTGATAATAACTTCCTTTAGTTAATTTGGCTAAAGTCTCATAGCAATTAGCATTTAACATTCACGTTGATATACATTAAAGCGATAAATGGTTTGCCTATACCTTGTGCTAATTGTGCTAATAGAAGTTGGCGGTATTTGACTAGATATATGATTTAATGATCATGTTTTGTTAAATTCATTGATTTAATATAGCTTGATTTATTTAATATGAGATTAGTATCAATTCTAGAATTGTTGAGATTTGATTGTATAGTTGCAGTTTTTGACACCTTATTTATTTGTATGTTAGCTTGGCTATAAGGGAGTTGCGATCCCTTACAAAGTAAACAAAATTAAAAAGGCTAAAAAGCCACTCAGAATGTGCAAGTGTCCTTCACTCATTCTTTCTATTTTTTTTTTATTAAATTCTGTTAGGGGGTATTTTGATCCTTTTAACCTCTTTTTTTATTCCACCCCAAAACTTCAAACGTAAATAACTTTCAAACGATAAACTTTTATGTAAAACCGATTTCACCATAATTTTTTAAATTCAATTCTTTTTAATTTGGTATGCATTACGATATATGAATCACAACTTTTTTTTTCAACTTTTTTAATGTGTGTTGATTTTCTTGAAATTTTTTGCATTTTTGGCTCTAATTTTGTCTAGTTTAATGGCCGAATTTTGCAAAACTTAAAACACGAAAGTTGTAGCTTCTTGGCCATTCTTTACCCAGAAATTTGAATCACTCAAATCCGATATGATATAAGTGAGATATCGCGCGTTAAAGATGATGTCTTAGTCATATTTAGTGCACAAAAAGTATTTGATAAAATGACTAAAAGAGATTTTTCATATAAAAATACATTTAAATGCACTAATTGGTCACGTTATTTTCAGTTTAACAAAACTATCAGTTAGTTTTGTTAAATAGAATTGATGAACCCAAACATTTGATCAAATTGATGAACCTGAAAATATTGATGAACCTGGAATTTGATGAACCTGAATTGATGAAACCTGAAATTAATGAACCTGAAATTTGATGAACCTGAAAAAATTGATAAATCCAAACATTTGATCAAATTTGATGAACCTGAAATTGATAAATCTGAAAAAATTGATGAATCTGAAAAAATTGATGAACCTGAAATTCATGAACTAAAGTAACTGATGAACAAAATGTCTTTTTTAAAAATCAGTTAATAAGGTTCATCGGTTATTAATAAGGTTCATCAGTTAATATGGTTCATCAGTTAAAATAAATAAATAAATTTTGAATCTTACATTAATTGCTGAACATTATAAAAAATAACTGATGAACGTTATTTTTTCAAAAATTGCTGAACATTATAAAAAATAACTGATGAACGTTATCAAAAATACTGATGAACAATATAAAAGATAACTGATGAACGTTATTTTTTCAAAAAATGATGAACATTATAAAAAAATAACGGATGAACGTTGTCAAAAATAACTGATGAACAATATCAAAAATAACTGATGAACATTATTTTTTCAAAAGACTGCTGAACTTTATAAAAAATAACTGATGAACGTTATAAAAAAACCGATGAACGTTATCAAAAATAACTGATGAACGTTATTTTTTCAAAAAACTGCTGAACTTTATAAAAAATAACTGATGAACGTTATAAAAAATAACTGATGAACGTTAACAGCAATAGTTATCTCAGTTATCCCCAATGCAATCGCCTCCCTTTCGTCGTCATCAAAACAACCTCCTCACCATTCTCAACCGCATTCTCAAACCTCAACAACCGAAGAATCATCAACTTAGCTATATGGGGGAAATTACATACAGATCAATAACTGTAATCACTTGTTCATTAGTAAATATAAAGTTGCTTTAGAGAATTTAGTCTCAATAAACAAATCCACCAATTCCATTATGCTAGATATGCTAGAAGGTACCCCAGTAGGTGCAGATCTAGTGTGTTTTTCTAGTAGCCGAAATGTTTGACCATTGACTCCACAACTCCTTTTGCATCCTCCTGATTCCGTACATCCACAGCAAAACCAAAAGTATATTCAATTCACTTTATTATCCACACCAAAACCAAAAGTATATTCAATTCACTTGTTAAATAAATAAATTAATAAATAAATAAAGACTATTAGGTGTAATAGAAAGAAAGAAATACCTGTTCAAAAAAAGAAAGAAAGAAAGACAGACCGGGATGGGATCAGAGGGGTTGAACGGCGGAGTCAACGACGGACTTGCGACAGCCCTTGATGGCGATGGGTCGGATTTATGATGATGATGGATCAGATTGACGATGGTGACAGATCATAATGATGGTGGATCATTTTTGCATTTGAGATTGGGATCTGATAATAGAGGAGATGTGAAATAAAAAAGTATTTGATTGAGTATAGCATTTACTAATTTATTATCAAATGACAAAGATGCCCCTAATTACAAAAAACACTCATCCTGCTGTTGATCTAACTGTTTTTGATCCAACGGTGTATAATACCTTTTAGGCTTTTTAAAATACTATTACTTTTTAAATGATCCTCCACCATAAGTATAGATTACGTTATCATTGTAAGTTGTGCAATGCTTGTAGGTTTTTTTTTTTTTTTTTTTTTTTTTTTTTTTTTTTTTTTTAAGAAGAGTTGTATGTTACTTTGTGTAATATTCTTAGATGTTTAGTAGAAATAGAGTATATATATATTTTCTGATGTCTTTTGAGAGTAAGAAGCCTAATCTAGTATGGATGCCTATCATTAGCATGCTTCATTAAAATAATAATAATAAAAAAAATATAAAAAAAAAAAAAATTGTGGATAAATGTGTCGTTTATGGTTTCTGAATTATGTATAACATGTTATGATTAGACGATGCATGTCATTTGTAATTTGTGTGATATGTTATGATGAACTATTAAATATTTATTTGGTGAATCATGCCATCTATTTGCATTTTATTGTTTTATGTGAAGATAAAGTTGTTTATGTAAAAACTTCTTGTAAGTAATATATTAAATTGATATTTTCTTGTTGCCAATAAAAATCTAAATAAGCTTTTATAACTTATTGTTAAGCTCAGCTCGTCTAATATTGAACACGTTCCACTATTTGAAATGAGTATGACCATGTTTAATTAATATAAATATTGGAGTTATGGACATGTTTGAAGTTAATACAATGCATGATATGAATATGATGGTTGATGGGCTACTGGATGTGGTAAGATATAGTGGCCAAAATTAAATGTGAATATTTGAAGCTTACAATATTACTGTTAAGAATGATATCAATTTTAAGAATATGATGTGTTCGTTAACCGTCATTGAGTTTTTCATATGCGCGTGAATTATTTATTATATGAATTTGTTTGAACATGAGACACTTCATTAAATAGTTTAATGATATATATGTGTTAAGCAAATTGTTATAGAGGTGTTTCTTGTTTGATAACGCTATTGGCTAATGTATATATTATATCAACTATACTGCTTGCTACAGAGATGTTTCTTGTTTGATAACGCTATTGGCTAATGTATATATTATATTAAACTATGTGGTAAATTTGCTTGGAGAAATATGATGATGTATAAATTAATTTCTCCATATTATTCGACTTTTATATAATACAGTGCAATTGAAGCAAATGGGGCCATAAAGATAATTTTATGAGCCAAGATTATTGTAGTATTGGCATGACCGGCTAGACCATCCCGGGTCAATAATGATGCAAATGTATATAAGAACCTTTCTTCAAAGATAGATTTGATTGTTCTCATTGGAAGTTAATTGTTCATCTGTCACCACTAAGGATTTTGTCATATAAAGTTTTGGAAAAAAATATAAAGGGGATGTATTCAGGCCTATACATCCTCCATGTGGATCATTTTGAGTTTTAAAATCGATGCATCGTCAAAATGATCATCAAATACGCAACTTAAGGTTAGCGTGGTTAGTGGCTCAATTTATAAAATACGAGCACGGTTTTCCAAATTAAATCATTGAGAATGGTGGTGATTAATTCCAAGTATTGGGCGATTATTGGAATAAGTGTCGAACATAAAAGTAGCACATGTTCATACGCGAATTGTTTTTGTTGAAACGTTCATAAAACGTCTTCAGTTGATTGCAAAGCCAATAAGTATGAGAACAAAAGTATTAGTTTATGGGGCATGTTATAAAATATGAATTCGCATCTTGCCAACAATTTATAATGACTTCTCCCCATTAGAATGGTTTTGGTTACAAACCATATGTTTCCCATATAAGAATTTTGTAAATGTGCGATATATGTTTCTTGTAAATCCACCACAACGCACAATAATAGGATGTTGAAATGGATAATTCATTCAGGGGGAGAGAGTGAGCAGCAAGGAATATAGAATCAATTATGATATAAATGTGGATCCTCACAGTAATGAATATGAACTTTAAGTTAAAGGGACAATTTATATTCCAGATCTAGTAATTGCCAGCATGTTTGTGACCTAAAGAAGTGACTAGATCATATAAATGCTGCTAATGCTCCAATTAAAATGTGTGTCCCAAAAGTACAACCAATGAATGGTAGTAAGTCTATGGCATGGCTGCAGCGTGATAGACTAATCGATTCCAAATAAAAGTCCTCGAATGATTAGATAAAATGGAGCAAGAAAATGAAGATGGTCAAATTGAGGTAATAAGATCCCATAATAGCCAAGAGACACTAGACATGAAGGTTATTGAAAAATTGATGAGGCGAAAAATGAACCGTTTTTAGGGGGTCATTTAAGCCCGAAATTGAATTTATTTGATCAAATATTGCTCTAAATCGTTCCTTTTGTGATTTTAGGTACTTTGGGAGTGAATTCTGGAAAAGGGAGCATTTTGGGCGTTTTTGGAGCATAAAAGTGAAGAAAACGGCAAAGTTTTAATTTTCCTTGCTGGGAACAGTATCTGACGGCGTCAAGAAGGATTTTATGACGGCGTCAAGAGCAAAATGGATGACGACCCAGAGAAAACGTGACGGCGTCAGAAGAAGGGCGTCAAGAGTAATTTTGGTGACGGCCCAGAGCAGAATCATACATGACGGCATCAGCTATAGATCTAGGCAGTCCGAGAACTTTATTGGTGGCGAGATGACGGCGTCAGATTTTTCCTCTTGACACCGTCACCTCCTAAAATCTATATATACTTTTCTAATTTTCATTCAAAAGAGAGGGACTTGTGTAGAGAATTTTAGGGCCGAACTTTGTAAACCCTAGCTCGTTTGTAACAGTATTTTCAAGGGTTTTCACCCCTTGAAACCCTTCATGTTCAATTGAGATAAGTTTTCTTCCAATTAATTCAATATGTCTATGTGTTGTTTGAATATATCTTACACTTGTCTTGATTATAACATGTTAGGCTAGATCTATTATGTGTTTGCTTAGATGTAATGAAACCTAGATGTTGATTATAGGTTGATTGCTTGTTCATAGTTGTAATGGATGAATGATTTCAATGTTAGGCTTAAGAAAATTGGCAGATCTCCGTTGTGTAACTTGCTTGAACGTCTTAAGAAACATGAACAGATGTGTACTAGGTTTTTATGGTTGTATTTAATGCATGAGCAAATTCTAGTGATCCCATGTTAGGAGCTTCTTAGCCGGCTCGACATAGGAGTGAAGTAGGAGCTTATAGAATTGGGGAAGTAAGTACGCCACCCCATGAATGGTATTAAGGAATACAATCCGTCATCCACGCAACTATAACAAGTAATTAACCTGTAAAAGATATCTAGGGAGTAGTGAAATCTAAGTAAACACAATTCTCCCATATATTGTTCATACCACACTAGTTTAATTTAGCTTTATTTTCATTTTTGTTATTTTATTTTGATTGCGTCTTAGTTATTGGGTTAGTTGATTAGCAACTAATTCCGCCCCTTTTTCCAAATCCCGAGATTTTTATTTGCTTTTATAAAATATAAAAAATACAAAAAAGAATCATCCCTCACCTCTAGACCTAGTTTTTAGGCTTTCTAATCCTAGCGACACTATTCCCGAGTTGAACGATCAATCCCCCGGTACTTGTCACTATACTATACTACAACGATCAGGTACACTGCCTGGCGGGGGTTGTAAGCTTCTTGAGATCCCTCGATAGGTAAAGCCTGGTGCAATTCCCACACATCAAGTTTTTGGTGCCGCAGCCCGG
>JARVZY010006785.1:0-25355 GCA_030686995.1 Artemisia argyi | reverse complement strand
AACATCTCCTCCTTAAACTTGGCGACGCTAGCGAAGTGCTCCACCTTCTTCTCCTCCAAGAAACGCACAGCAAATGTCAAGTCAGACTTGTAATGGTGCAACTCTCCGCGCGCCTTCACCACCTCAGCCATGGCAGATAGCTTCTCATGGGTTATCTTTTCAGCATGCGCCCGCGAGGCCTCCAACTCCACTTGCGCATTAGCCAACTGCGCACGGAGTCTCGCCAACTCCTCATCCTTCTGGGCAAGAGCACTGCTCTCCCCGACATACTTCTCTTTTAGCTGAGCCACCAGCTCAGCTTGGCGCGCAGCGGTCGCAGCCAGCTCATCCATCAGCTGCTGCGCCTCGCCACCATCAGCAACCTTGGCTTTCCCCTCCCTGTTTTCATTTTGTGGAGAGGAAACCTCATCAACGAAGACTCCATCATTCTTCGCAGCATCATCCCTACGCAACAAAAAACAGTTAGTAAATATTACAACAAGTAATATGATATAAAAAAAAAGGAGAAAGATGATAAAAACGCAGACACTTACAGAAATGGAGAGGCCTCATCAACCTTCAACCGTGCGCCAGAAGTAGATGTCTCTTCCGCATTAGACTCTGCGTCCCTAATGACGTGTCGACGCCTCTTGCTGGTACCACTGCCTCCAGCCTCTCCCTTGCGCTTAACATTCTGCGCAACTTCCTCTTTCAGCACCTCCTCAGGATTAAGGATTTTTATGCTGTCAGACGACCCCGATTGCGCCTCCTTGTGCGCCACCTCCACAGTGGGCGCCACCTCCACAGTGGGCGCCACTTCCGCATCGGGCGCCACGCTCTGAACAGGCGTCACTTGGAGCGGTGGCGTGTTCTCAGGGACCGCCTATGGCAGGACGGTCAAATGACCCTCTGTCGCCTCCAGTAGGGGCTGCTCACCTTCCCTCAGAGGGCGCACCCCTATAGTTACAAGCTTCGGCTTGTCCAGCTTAACCACAGCATAGATCCATCTCTGCGCACATCAATAAATCAAGAAAGAAAAAAAGGGATTAGTTATTAAAAGCGCACATACACAAAAGACTTACAAAGCTTGAAGTAGAAGGGATGAACACCCACCCCGGCCATCCTCACTCAGGAAAGTGGGCACCTCATCCGCAGCGCCAAAATAAGCGCGGCTCAACCCCATATGTACCAAAAACTCCTCCGGATAGGGGTTAATGGCCAGTTGGTTGGCATCTAGAGTCTGCGCGTCAGCCAGCCTGTAGGAACCGGGTGCGGGGCGCCCATCCCTTGGCAATGTATCCTGAGTATAAAACTCATAGGGAAAGGGAAAGACCACGTCATCAACCCAAAAGAAGTACTCCCTCCAATTCTTTAGGGCGTCAACTTTCTCTGTATAACACTGAAGCGCCCCCTGACGCTTCGCAAAAGAAACCCAACCATTTGACCACGTCGTGTGGTAAAAGGAGCGGAACAAGGCCACGGTCGGTTCTATCGCAAGTAAACGGCAGTTTACTTCAAAATTCGACACCTTAGCCGCACCTATACAGTGCAGCTGAGAGATGTGAAGGCGATAGTGATTGAGCAAATCGCTCAGAAAAATAGATATGGGTACGCGATAATTCGCGTACTCAAAGAATTTCGTGTATATCCCTATTTTCCCTTCGGGGAAGTCAGCTATACACGCGTCCACATCTGGAGCCTCTGGATGGACATCCAGAGGCACGAAATAGTCGGACGTAAATTCAGTAACATCCTCAATGGACATCGCAGAGCGAAAATCCTCTAACTGTGCAACCATCTTCATCAAAATATTAAGTGAGACGCACGCAAATTACCTACGAAAATATGGTATTTTCTTTGCAAAAAACGCTTTCAAGGAAGGTGAATAGTGATAAGTGTGTGTTTTACTGTGTGATTGTAAAAAGTGGGGCGGTGACTCTTATATAGGGAGTGGTAAAAACCCTAGTTTCTCTCCACGTGGAACCCACTCACAGAAAATGTATGGCTAGGAGCTGAACCGGTACATGCACTTTTTCCCGATTTCCGAGGGCTACGTGGACACCACCCCCGATTTTCGAGGTATCCGTTTGAAATACTTATGGTTAGGTGCATTGTACTTAAAAATAGGCGGTAATATTTCCTTGATCTCCCGCCACGCTTACCGCTGATAATATTAAGTCTAGTATCCGCGGCTACGAGCCGCGCACATTAGACTGGGGGGACATGATGACGTATAGTCTATATTTGGGCCACGAGTCCAAATGATAAACATTACTTGGCCCAAACCCACCACGAGTGGGCTATTATAACGAATAATGGGCCGTAATAAACACGGCTTGGGCTCACGAAGCCCAAAGCCCAACCAAACTTAACCGGGTGTGCGATAAGGATTACCTATTCATGGAATAGATATCCTTACCCCGGATAAGCATTACGTATGCGAAAAGTAAGGAGCAAGAAACCTATACGGTTTCAGCCCCTAATGACATCTCTCATTCAAAGGGACGATATACAAACCCTAATTCTCTACGAGAACCCTTAATCGATTACTTACTCTTACGCCGGAGTCTAATCGGGGGAGACAATCCCTCGATAAGCCTAACGGTGTTGTTTTATTTTCTTAGTACGCAGGTAACAAGTGCTAAGAAGTGAATTGGTACGAGAGCAAAAGCCAATAACCAGGTACGCCCAACTTTTGTATCAACAACTTGGTTTCTTTCGAGTTGTTGGCCCGACTCTATTTCTCTCTTGTGCGCCTGTAACCATCCGTCCATGATTTTGTCCATTTCTTTCCATACTAGCTTCATTTCTTTCTCATATCCTCCCAAGTCGAAACGATCCATATATGGAATGTAATCTGACGCCACAAAGGCGCCCAATAACTCGAAATTTTTCCTTATCACATTTTGAAAATGAACACCTTCTTCATCATTGGTAGTAAACCTTTTTCCTGAAATAACTCTAACTACAATGTTTAGTACCAAAGTACCAAGCCATTGTTTCATATCCACCTTTACCATACTCGAGCCTTCACTCTCTTTGTTACTTTCCCAAGCCTCATGTATATCTTTCAAGGACGCTTTAAGCTCTGATTCTTGAACATGCCCTAGCATCTCAACTCGGCGTTGAGAGAGAACCTCGAGTGTGATAATCTTGTGCACTTATCGCCAGTAATCTCCATATGGAGCTAGACCGAACATGGCATAGTTATAGCCCATGATCTCCGCTGCCTTTGATTTGGGTCGACTTGCAAACACTTTATCGTTTGTGGTATAACACTCTTTAGCTATCTCTCCACTACTAACAACCAAAGCTTGGTGGAAACCAAGCTTGATGGTGAAAATAGGCCCATATTTGTCTGCCAAGTTGCCTAAAACTTGTTGAGGTGGTCGAGATCCGCCTAGAAGATGAAGGTGTCCGATTATAGGCCATGCGCCTTTTGCTTGAGGCGGTGCGTTGTGCTTCGATCCATTTACCCTTGTTTTGTTCAAGATCAAGAAAGCTATTACAAGAACAAATAAGAATGTTGCTACAATTGTTGAAAGTGTGAGATGGAACTCCATGCCTTGTTTGTGTATGCAAATAATGTCACAACTCACAAGTGTTATTATATAGGGAAAATTAGATGCTTCAAAAAGTGTTTTATAAAAAAAACGACAAGTTTCCAACCATTTGGACATGCATTGATCGTGACCTCAATTCATAATAAAGTCATCTTGCTAGCAATTGCGAGCCCCATTCAATGGCTTTAAAAGTTTGTATAGGGTAACTCCAAAAAATCAAATATAGATCTTGTATTTGTCGTAAAATCAATGAACCATTATTAGCCACTTATTTATTTATTTTTTATTAAAATAAAAAAATAGATTTTCACATTTTTTTTAAATTAAATGTCTCACAAACCGTACATCGTTACGCGAAAAAAAATACCATCACGACAAGAATTAAATTATCTTTCTATAGACATGCATTGTTATATACTTTCGACGAATTTTTTTCAACAATTCTTTTTTTCAAAATTTCCGCCCAGGAAAATCGTATGTGATTTGTAAATATCATATGTGATTCGTTAAAATCAAATCATATGTGATTTTTACGAATCATATATGATTTTTACAAATCACATATGATTCGTAAGAATCATACGTGATTTTTAAAAATCAAGTCATATGTGATTTTTATGAATCATATATGATTTTTTTGGACGGAAATTTAAAAAATATTCGTCTAAAATATATAATAATGCATATCAATAGAAAGATAATTTAATTCTCGTCACAATGGTATTTTTTTTAGCTTGAAGATTTACCGTTTGCAAGATATGTTGTTTTAAAAAAAGGTGAAAATGGTTTTTAATTAATTTAGATATAAAATGGGTGGCTATGATTGGTTTATTGGTTCTATGACAAATATGAGGTTTATATTGATCTCATCTCATAGGGTAACTCATAACATAGCTTTTTTGGCGTAGAGTTGTTTTAATGAGATTATGTTAGACGGTAATGTTTCAAGTTGTGCAAATTTATGGATGATAAAGATGTACTCTTATCTAACATGGAATGATATCTCTTCCATTATGATGACGTATAGTACGGATAGCAGGCCTACCGGGCCTGGACTATCTTATACGAATTAGGCTCCGGCCCTACAAACAAAACTGGCTCCAACCCCACAAATGAAACAGGCTCCTGCCCTACAAGCAAAACGGACTCTGGCCCAATGAACAAATTAGGCTCTGGCTCGACGAGTCAATAAGGCCAGATATGGCTAAAGCCCATGACACGGGCAAGGCACAATCTGGACAAACTAGGGCACATACGAGCGGCACTCCTAAAGTACGCTCGCGGACCGGACCCCGGTCCGAAAACCCGCCTACGTCCACAAAAAAGATTAAGCTACGGATCCTTGCATGAAAAGGGTCCCACCCCGGCCACTACAGTAATGTGCGAGATATTAGGAAACCCTAATATTTTCACTACCTATAAAAGGAAACCCCGATTCACACTTTCGAGGTACGATTTTCTCACTCATCCCAATACTCTCATATTTTTCTGACAAACATGAGTACCTACTCTCACGTCGGAGCTTAATCGTGGGGTCTGTCCCCACGGTAAGGCTAACGGTTTGTTCTCATTTGTGCAGGGATCAAACACTTACTTGAATTAGTGCATATCCTACTACTAGCGACGCCCAACCGAAGTAGCCTAGAAGCATTATCAAACCCAATCTCAAACCATCACATTTTTTGCACTAACACATTATATTAAAAAATAATAATAATAAAAAAAATGAAAGGGCAAGACACACTTCAACACATCTAGCTTATGACACGTGGATTTCTTGTCCCTTTTATATAGCAGACAACCATTTTGCCCCATCGTCCACCACCAATCCTTTTTAATAGGGTGAAATGCCTATTGAGGTATAGTTACTCTGGGATGTTTGCATAATTTGATACTTGGATGTTACGTTATTTTCTTGAAGATCAAATTTGCCTTTGTCTACAAAAGAACTTTAAGGCTGAGTTTGGTATGTGGATTTTGGTGATAAGGTTTGGACTAAAAGTAAAAAAACCGTTGTTTGTTTTGTATCAGGAGTCTTTCAAACAGTGCCAACTTTTAGTATTCTTTTCTGACAATTATTTTCAACCACATTTTTTTTAATCTTTTGTACTTTTTCTTTATTTTAAGTTTGTCCTTTATCATAAAATAGAACCCACTATTTGAAAATTATATTAAATTTAAACCTTAATCCAAATCAAAATCCAAATCTAAATCCGAATCTAAATCTTAATCCTAAACCCATCTACAAACCAAACGGGCCCTAAATAAAACTAAAAATCTAGGTACTAGAAGTCAAAATTGGACATCATTGATTACATACGAAATATATGGGTGCATGTTGACCGGACCCTCCCCTATTTTTTAGCCGGACCCCCCCCCCCTATTTTTTTTATTTTTTTTATTTTTTTTTAGTTTTATAATTTTGTTTATATCAAAAAGCTATAAACCTGAAAGTGCGGAACAGAAAATATAAGGTTTAATATGTCAAACACTTAAAACTGTCAAAAATACGGAACAGAAAATGACAAAAAGCTGTGCTGTACTGGAAGAAAGTGAGGGACAATAGGGGGACAAGAGGGGACAGGGGTGGGCCACCCCCGTCCGGTTAAACTAACCCAATATATGATGCAAAATACAAATATTCAAGATATGTGTCCTAAAAGTACAAATATAAAAATGTGATGCCATTTAGAATAAATGTTTTAGAAATACAGTTTAGGCTAGTTTTGAATATATGGAGTACTAGGAAGGTCTAAGGTTGTGCATCGCAGACTCTACCTTATCCCAGTGTAGCTTTAACTAAACTAGTTTTGCATACCCGTGCGATACACGTACCTTAATATTTTTAATATAAAATTAATACTTAACAGTGTAAATCTATTTAAGAATCTATTATACATAATATTTTGCAAGATACTTTAAAAAACAGATTTCTTTAAAAGAATCTATTATGTTTAGGGGAGGGGGGGGGGGGAGGAACTTAATTTTGAACCCAACTTTTATAAATACATTTAATTCTTGTGATATCTATACATATAACATATTTATAAAATATATTATAATCATTATTTTATTATTACTAATACGTAAGATTATTGCATGAAACTCGATCAATTTTTATATAATATCATAGATTTTATATATAATATAAACTATAGTCACTAATTTATAAGCATTTATACTTACATTACATTACATTTAATTATTATATAAAACATATCAACAAAGTATATATTATAAATATTATTTTATAATCTGACATTTTTATATACATTGCATGAAACTCAAAAATTATAAATATTAATTTAAAAGAAAAACATATATATATTTTTTAATTTCTATTATATCAAAAAACTTAATTATGAAACCAACTTTTATATATACGTTTATTTATTATTGGTACTCCATATAGATATGAATATAAAACATATTCATAAAATATAGTAATCATTATCTTTTATAATCACTAATACTTAATTTTGTTGCATATTCAACTTTTATTTACTATAGATATAGTTTTTATATAAAACATATAATTATTAATACTAAAACTACATTTGGATCGGAGTATTACAAGACTAAATACATTTGGAAATTTTTCAACCAACTACTCCAATAGGATTTCATTCACCTTCGCAGCTTCGCTTGTCTAACAATCAGGGCCGTCTAATTGATTTGCGTGGCTCGGTGCGAAATAACAAATGAGGCACCTATAAATCATGAAAAGTTTAACTATTTTTGAAAATAAAAAATTCTTTGATATTACGCAAAGATACTAAAAATTCAACTTTGATAAATTTAACAAAGACACTAGAAATTCAAAACATTATATACTTAGATATGTATAAAACTATAAATATTAATGGATATATATTAAATTGGAGACCCCTTACAACGAGGGACTTTGTGCGGTTGCACCACTTGCACATGCTAATCGCTGCCACTGCTTACAGTCTCTACCACCGCTTCTGATCTCCTACAAGACCAACAAAATTGTCAAGTCACTAATACAACATGGGATTTGCTAAACACAACCCAATGGGTTTTATTTAAGCATTCCATAATCAAAAAATTACGGAGTAACATTTAATACACACCAAACATTCCATAGTTAACATCACTTACCATTTTTAAAATGACTAGAAGTATATAACATTTGTAAATTTGAAATGCTTAAACAAAACCCATAAAGTTGTGTTTAGCAAATTCTATAAAACATAACACAATATAACAGTAAACTAATAATAGGAGAGAGATGCTATGAAACCTAGAGATCTAATTAAATCCAAATTAAACGTGAACAAAATCGTAATCTTTAAATTACAGTAATATATTGAGAACTAGCTTATAGACCCGTCAAATTGACGGGATTTTAAAAGAGATAATGTGATGAGGCGAAAAATGAACCACTTTTAGGGGGTCATTTAAACCCGGAATTGAATTTATTTGATCAAATATTGCCCTAAATCGTTCCTTTTGTGATTTTAGGTACTTTATGAGAGAAATCTGGAAAAGGAAGCAATTCGGACGTTTTTGGAGCATAAAAGTGAAGAAAACGCCAAAGACTTAATTTTCCATGCTGAGAACAGTACCTGACGGCGTCAAGAGCACTTTGGTGACGGCGTCAAGAGTAAAAGTGGTGATGGCCCAGAGAGAACTTGAAGGCGTCACCCAAGGCCGTCACGTGTTAACTTGTCAAAACTTGCGCGCAGAGTACCTGATATTGTTTTGGTCATAACTTTTGCATACGAACTCGGATTTAGGTGATTCAAAAGCCCACGCGAAGAGGACGAAGAGATCTACAATTTGGTGAAAAAATGGTCGTGACGGCGTCAAGAGAACGAGCTGACAACATCAAGCCTTGCCGACAGAAAACATGCATATAAATATAACTTCATAACTTCACTTTTTGTAAGCCCTAAACCCTAAGGTCGATTCCTGGGTTTAGGTGTGTGTTTTTCCAGCAACTTAGAGGATTTCAATCACTCCATAAACATCATGTATTGGTTTTATGATTCTATCTTAATTATGTTTTCCATTATCATTGTTGTTTGCTCTTCTTTGATGATGATTTGCTAATTCACCTTGTGTTTACTTATGATTATGTGAAACTTGTATATAATTGATTAGATCTCATTGATTTCTTGTTGATGTTGTGTCTATCTCCATCAATTAAGGCGTGACAACTTCAATAGATCTAGTTGGTTTAGTTTATAATCCTTGTTTCCTATTGATTCTTGTTTTGATTGAATGATTTATATGTTAGGCTTAAGAAAACTGGTAGATCTCCAAATGGTAACATGCTTGAACGTCTTAGGAAACATGACCCTATTGCACTAAGGTCTTTATTGGTTGTATTTAATGCATGAGCCACTGTTTACAATCCTTATGGTTGTGTTGGGCATGGTATAGGAGGAGATAAGAGCTCATAGAATTGGGGAGTTATGTGCGATACCCCATGAATGGTATTAAGGAATACAACCCGTCAATTAAAAAAAGGTTACAATTCAATAGTTAGGATTGGATAGCTAGCAAGGAGTAACATATCATGGGTAGACATGCTTCACTTATCTTGTAGAACCCTAGTTTACTTTTCTTGTTAATTAGTTTAATTAGTAGCTTTTGGGTTAGTTGATTAGCAACTAATTCCGCCACTTCTTCCAAAACCCGAGATTTTTACTTGCTTTTCATAAAATATAAAAACATAAAAAGAATCATCCTTCACCTTTAGACCTAGTTAGATTAATTTCAATCCTAACGACACTATTCCTAGCTGAACGATCAATCCCCCGGTACTTGTCACTATACTATACTACAACGATTAGGTACACTGCCTGGTGGGGGTTGTAAGCTTCTCAAGATCCCTTGAGAGGTAAAGCCTGTTGCGATTCCCACGCACCAAGTTTTTGGCGCCGCTGCCGGGGAATAGTTATTGTTTAGGTTGAATTTGATTTTTATTAGGTCTACTCATTAGATTCCTTTTTAGTGAGATTTTTATTTTCTTTTTATTAGCTTTCTTGTAGTCTATCTTTTCTTTGTGCATTTGTTCGTAGAAACCTTTCCATTGACTCTTCCGTTCACCATTATGGAGAATGCGAATCCACCATACTACCAACCACGAAACCCATTCTACCCTAATGACATTTTGATGTTCAAACAATATCGAGATGAACCCATATATGATGCATGGAATCGTTTTAAAAATTTACTCTGAATAGTCCCTCATCATAGTTTCGCTTTAGCATCCCTAACCCAGACCTTTTACTATCGTGTTAACCGATATGACCAAATGTGCATTGAGGATTTTGCCAATGGGGACTTTAGGGAATTAAATGCTGAAGAAGCATGGGATGCCATAGAAGATTGTGCCCAATATTATTATAAATTAGACAACCCGACAAACAACATAACAAATCATTTGACAACAAATTTGAAGGATCATGGAACAAGTTTGTTGGGGGATGAATATACTCATGTTGAGATACCTAGTTGGATGGTACCTAATATCATAGTACAAAACAAACATATAGGTAATCTAGGTACAATGGAGGATGAGGTGGATAATCCAAGCCCACAAAGTACCCCACAAGTCCTACCATCATTTGAGGCACATACACCGCCCGTGACTTACCCGGAAGAAGTAGATGAGACTATAGGAACCCCAATTGAGGTAGAACCCTTGGACCAAGCACCACTAGAGGATATAGGTTTGAACACTTGTAGTGATAACCTTACTCCTAGTTCTAGGGAATTTCCTAGTGTTGATGAACCGGAACCTCAACCTTTACACAACTTCCCATCCTTAGATTTATTTCTAGGAGACAAAAGAGGAACCGACCCACCCATCAACCTATATTATCCGGGTAGTTTTAGGATGAAGGAAGCCATTCACTCACCCCCTTCACCTCACGTGTCATATTTCCACCCTAAGGGTGTGTATCACTACTTCCACCCACACTTAATCCTAAGTGTAGGGAAAACCTCCCCTATTTCCGTTAAATAAGGGTAGAGTCAGGCTCGTGACTCGAACAAAAACAAGCGCTTCTTGGGAGGCAACCTATGTTTTTAATTGTTTGATGTTTTTATTTTATTTGTTTGTTTGTGTCATATATGCTTAATCATAGTTGTTTAATTTTCATGTTTCGAATAATTTGTGAAAATGTTTTATTTTGTTTTTAACCTCGTCTTAATTGCATATAAAGGTATTTTACAAAATATAAGTGTAGGGAAATTTATATCTTGTTAAAAAGAACTAAATTCGAACATGAAAACTTCACAATTCATGATTAGCATATATTTTATCTTGTTTGTGTGTCAATAATTGTGGATATGTTTTATGAGTTCCTATTTGTAATTCATTCCACAAGTATCCTATCCTTTTGTTGCTTTGTCTTGTTTCTATTTCTAAGTCTGGAATTACATCTAGTTGTGATTTTTGTTCGGTTTGATGCTTTGGTTTTTGTGTTTGTTGATTACAGGACAAGAAGATGATTTATATTTCTGGAGGGAAGTTTCAACGTTCGTCTTCTTGGAGGTAGATTTAACCATGTTGTCACATTATCCACGGTGAACGAATCAGGGGAGTATTAGTTTCTTTCATTCTTATTTATTTACTTTTACATCTTTTATCTAGAACATTGGGGACAATGTTCGGTTTAAGTGTAGGGAGGGTATATTAGAAACTATTACTCCACTTGGTTTTTGTTTTGTTTAATAGTGAATGTGTAATAAAACTGAGAGAAATATTTCTTAGGGCAATTTTAGCACCAAATTTAAAATTTTTTGCAACATGTAGGAGTGAAACTTTAGTCTTAATAAGCGTCTCATGGATATGAGTTGTATGACTAGCACAAAAACCATACCACTCAAAAATTCCCACCCCAAATATGTGAGGTTCGCCCTTAGATCTTTAGGAAAAAGCATTCATTGTTGGTGCTTATGAGTGTACCGGTAGTATTTAGATTCTAGAACTTGTGATAGCGATGCATCCCGAGACCGCTAGTGAGACTACATTCGTGTAGTTAGGATTTACTACATGATAAGAGGCATTAGGATAAGCCTTGTTCTACACCTGTAATATAATTACATTGACTTCATAGGTCAAGTAATTCTCCCACACCTTTGCGTTGTACTCATTTTTAGTACACGATACCCCTAGTACACCCCTCCGAGCCTATCTTTTCGTTTCTAACTTTAAGCATTTTACTTAAAGGAAGAATTTGTTTACAATCCACCCCAAATGTGCAACCAAATCACCTTAGTCTTCCTTGTATGCGCTCATCTTTAGTGCATTATTGTTAATTGTTTAAACTCTTTGTTAGTTGTCTAATTGATTACATGGTTGCTAAGTCGATTCATATCTTGTACATATTGTTTTGGGACAATTGGGACTCATGGGTAAAGTACTTGTGTTATGGAGTAATGGGGAAGAAGATCATATATTACCCCCATATGTGCGTTAATATTTAAAAGTACTCCAAGTGTTTTGATTATCTTGATTCGAGTCATTAGAATAGTTGATTGTAAAGTATGTAAAAGCTCAAGTGTAGGGAGGAAACGAGCTCCCTTTGATGCATTGTTTTGGATGGTAGAGTAAGAGTGTATGTATAAAAAAAAATCGAAAAAAAAGAAAAAGAAAAAAAATAATATAGAAAAAGAAAAGAGAAAAACATACGGGCTACCATCCGTTTCTTTTATTTATGTTTAAGTCAAATAGTGTCTTGAAAATCCAAAAAGAGTTGTGGTTAGTTTAAGTTGAGTCGAGTCTTGGCTTAGCAACGCCTCATTGTACATGTAGTTAACTAAGACAATTGACTTGCCACCAGTAAAATATCCGTTTATCCAACAAAACCGTGTTTTCCATATCCCCTACACCTAACGTTATAACCCTTTAAAAGACCTCTTTGATAGTTTATCCTAGGTGCTTACGCCAAGTGGTGGAGGTTTGATCCTTTCCCAAGCCTATGGTAATCTATTTGCTATGACAGGTAGAGAGTGATATTTCTCCATTTCCAATTATGACATATAAATTTACAACACCCGAGAGATGAGAGTATCCAAATACTTAATGTGAGGTGCTAGTGTATAATTTTCATGCTTATTTTGACTAAGGTGGAATGATCATTTGTTGTAATTACTTTTATATTAGTGTTAAATGACCCCTAACTTGTATTTTGATTGGTGGAAAAGCTCATTTGCTTGAGGACAAGCAAACCCCAAGTGTAGGGATATATGATGAGGCGAAAAATGAACCACTTTTAGGGGGTCATTTAAGCCCGGAATTGAATTTATTTGATCAAATATTGCCCTAAATCGTTCCTTTTGTGATTTTAGGTACTTTGTGAGAGAAATCTGGAAAAGGAAGCAATTCGGACGTTTTTGAAGCATAAAAGTGAAGAAAACGCCAAAGACTTAATTTTCCATGCTGAGAACAGTACCTGACAGCGTCAAGAGCACTTTGGTGACGGCGTCAAGAGTAAAAGTGGTGACGGCCCAGAGAGAACTTGAAGGCGTCACCCAAGGCAGTCACGTGTTAACTTGTCAAAACTTGCGCGCGGAGTAGCTGATATTGTTTTGGTCATAACTTTTGCATACGAACTCGGATTTAGGTGATTTAAAAGCCCACGCGAAAAGGACGAAGAGATCTACAATTTGGTGAAAAAATGGTCATGACGGCATCAAGAGAATGAGCTGACGCCGTCAAGCCTTGCCGACAGAAAACATGCCTATAAATATAACTTCATAACTTCACTTTTTGTAAGCCCTAAACCCTAAGGTCGATTCCTGGGTTTAGGTGGGTGTTTTTCCAGCAACTTAGAGGGTTTCAATCACTCCATAAACATCATGTATTGGTTTGATGATTCTATCTTAATTATGTTTTCCATTATCATTGTTGTTTGCTCTTCTTTGATGATGATTTGCTAATTCACCTTGTGTTTACTTATGATTATGTGAAACTTGTATATAATTGATTAGATCTCATTGATTTCTTGTTGATGTTGTGTCTATCTCCATCAATTAAGGTGTGACAACTTCAATAGATCTAGTTGGTTTAGTTTATAATCCTTGTTTCCTATTGATTCTTGTTTTAATTGAATGATTTATATGTTAGGCTTAAGAAAACTGGCAGATCTCCAAATGGTAACATGCTTGAACGTCTTAGGAAACATGAACCTATTGCACTAAGGTCGTTATTGGTTGTATTTGGTGCATGAGCCACTGTTTACAATCCCTATGGTTGTGCTGGGCATGGTATAGGAGGAGATAAGAGCTCATAGAATTGGGGAGTTATGTGTGATACCCCATGAATGGTATTAAGGAATACAACCCGTCAATTAAAACAAGGTTACAATTCAATAGGTAGGATTGGATAGCTAGCAAGGAGTAACATATCATGGGTAGACATGCTTC
Source organism: Artemisia argyi (assembly GCA_030686995.1). Classification (NCBI taxonomy): domain Eukaryota; kingdom Viridiplantae; phylum Streptophyta; class Magnoliopsida; order Asterales; family Asteraceae; genus Artemisia; species Artemisia argyi. Next base: position 11,403 of record JARVZY010006785.1, on the reverse strand, counting down.
ACTTATCTTGTAGAACCCTAGTTTATTTTTCTTGTTAATAAGTTTAATTAGTAGCTTTTGGGTTAGTTGATTAGCAACTAATTCCGCCCCTTCTTCCAAAACCCGAGATTTTTACTTGTTTTTCATAAAATATAAAAACATAAAAAGAATCATCCTTCACCTTTAGACCTAGTTAGATTAATTTCAATCCTAACGACACTATTCCTAGCTGAACGATCAATCCCCCGGTACTTGTCACTATACTATACTACAACGATCAGGTACACTGCCTGGTGGGGGTTGTAAGCTTCTCAAGATCCCTTGAGAGGTAAAGCCTGTTGCGATTCCCACGCATCATAATGCACCAAACAATTAAGCGTGTAAACAAATTAAGAAAGAACAACGAAATTAAACAGGTTGAATCATTTGTTTGAAAGAAATAGTAAACAATAAGTCAATGATTATATAAAGTACAATTCTTGTAACTAATAATGTGATAAAAAATAATAAATAATAAGTCAATAATGGTATAAAGTACAATGCTTATAACTGATAATGTGGCAACCTAGAAATATGTTAAAACAAAACAAACTAAACCTATCATCCTCGACCTTGTTCCATCAAGAATGATTGTAGAAAAATACCATTTTTACTTGTTTAATAAACCTATTTTTTACTTGTTCAAGAAAAATACCATTAGTAAAGAACTAAAGGATTAGAAAAACAAAATGAATACATTCTTATATACTGAATACTGATCAAATATGTTGTCATCATGATGAAGCTAAGATTCTAATTCCAATCAACACTAACCTGGAATACTGAGAGGTCATATGACCCGTTTAAATTAAGTCTTTAGGTTGTTATACATAAAAGAACACATATTCAGCTGCAACCTACAATATAATTACATGAAGGCCAGAATAACATTGAAGAACAGATCATAAAAGTAATTATTTCAGTTAATTTAGTGATGAAAACATCAGGGTGTGCCTTCTCAGTTTCATAAAAGAGAACAACTGAGTATGGCCTTCTATGCACGACTTAAGTAACTTGACCACCTTCTTCCTAGCCGACATACCCAAATGGCACACCCATTAACTGTTTAGACTTTGAGTTCTTCCATGTATTCACTCATATCGATTCTGACAGGAGCATTATCAGTGTTGAAGAGATAAGTGGCTAAAGTCTTTGCAAGCTCGATTTTACCAACACCAATTGGACCCATAAACATGAAGCTTGCTATAGGTTTGTTTGGATCGGATAAACTAACTCTTAACCGTGTTATTGCATCATCAACAGCTTTGACTGCCACATCCTGACCAAAAACTCATTTATGGAGAACGTTTTCCAGTGATACAAGCTCATCTCTCTCATCTAACTTCCTTACGCATATTAGATTTCCCAGAATGTCTATGATCGTAAATATTCTTCTCAACTTCTTCTAGTTGGCGTTGAAGGGTCAATATGGTTCCATATTTGAGCCACCAACACGATTCAGATCACAATCACCTTCAGCAGCTTCCATTTCTTGGTTTACCCTATCGATATTTCAGAAAAAGAAAATTAATGAACAAATAAACCAAAACATATTATGTACTCTGTAATACTTTAGGAAATTGTTGTAAATTACCTCCTCCTTGGTTGACCGTACTCGAGTTATCAATGATTTTCACGCACACATTGCTCATTAAATTCCTTTTGTTTTTCTTTATAAGCTTTTATATCGTTTTCCAGCTCCAACAACCGTTCTTTGCATCCTTTATCGGTTTCATTTTTATGAGACAACATCTCCATCATGAGCTTTAAAACAACATCATCTATCTCGTCCATTTCAGTGGGCTTGGATGTGATTTCCATTTTCAGATTTGCAGCCAATTCATCTACGAAGTCAATTGGTGCAAAAAGGGTAAATCACATCCAAGCGACGACCTCTCCATCGAGAAACATCAAAAATAGTGTACTAAAATAACAGATGGGTGTGTCATCATATGGGTCAAAAAAGGTAAAACTTGTATGGTCAAAACGGGTCGTGACAGGCAAACACTTTTTTTTCTATTTCCTGAATGTTGTATAAAGCTAATTATATAAAAGATAAATTAAAAAAGTATATATCTAAGAAAATAATTACTACTTAAAATTAAACAATATAGAATGTTGTAAGATAGACTTTTTGCAGTTTTTAAACTTTGGTACTTTTAAGTTTAATCCAATTAGTAAATTTCCCCTTCTAAGATTACATATTCATATACCAAAATTATGAAAATAGAAATTGTGGTTATAAACTACCCCTTAATATAACTTATGCAAAGTCCACTAAATATAAAAAGATGACAGGAAAAACATTAGCCCGAAAACAGGTTTAATGGAAGTATACAAACATAAAAATTGATGTGATACCTGAATTGTCCTTTAAGATCACGTAATGGAACTTCAATAACATAAAGAGCATCATATAGTCATTGACTATACCACCATGGACACACGCTTTTCTCCACTCTCTTTTGCAAGTTGGTACCATAAAGGCCTGATATTGGAAGATACTGGATATCTTCAGACACAAAATATTTCAATCATTTACATGTTAGGACCTAATATAATATAGGTTAGAACTTGTCCACAAATTTTCGGTACAAAACTTGTTAATGCAAGCCACATCCACCCACTATTATTAATTTAAGTTTTTGTTGCATTATTAAATTAGCATTGTATGTAATTGGTTCATAAGTTCCAGAGAGCTACCAATATTCTAAAAAAATTGTAATTCAATTCACTATTATTACACAAATGCTCGTAAATATTGTCAAACTAAGAAGACACTTACAGAGCCACATACCATGGGATAGTGATGAGCAAGGAAAGACATAAGATGAGAGAAAGCCCCTATATTGATTGGTTTTGAAATTGAAGCTATGTATCCAAGTATTCCAATGCCAACATATAAGTTGGAGAAATCCTTTAATTTGTTCCTTTTAACTCTGTAGCAAGAGACTCCAGAAAACCCGAATAGAAGATGTGAGTCTGAGCCTGGAAATTGTTATAAAACCCAACTTTGTTAGGGGCACATAATGCTATTAACAAATAAGTTAGTACACAATATATATATATATATATATATATATATATATATATATATATATATATATATATATATATATATATATATATATATCATCAAAGTTTTAATCGTTGAAGGTTTATAAATAGGTATGTCAAGATTTGTAGTAAAAAGTAATATTAACACACTAAAAATAATTAAACAAGGAATCCCTAAAATAAGCTTTTACCCAAACACCCTTAGATATTATTAGAGATACAATTAACATATAGAATAATGTTTTTTGGATCAAACTTAAAGATGCCAATTTCATGTTGATTTTGAAACAGATCGTGGTCGCGATACTCAAGTTTTAGAGGCAATATGGACATAACATAATAGACCCCATATTATATTTAGAGCTACACTATTACACGATATTACATGTAACACCACTTAACACATGATTAGTGGTCCAATATCACAGTTAATGTAATGTTGAATGGAAGACCACATTATTAGGTCTCATTATAGAAATGGCAGTACCTTTTTTAGTACCTTTTCTGCACATGCATTGATTGTAGTAGCATACGCCAATGGAGTGACAAAGCACATGGTGCTGCTACAAAAATGAGCCCCAATACCCTATATAAAATGAGCCCCTGCAAGCTACACAACTTCATAAATTTAAAAAAGAAATGGCGTTATGATTATTTCGCATTCTAAGCAGAAACAATCATTATCACGGCAGATGAAAGTATGTTGTATGGGAGATAATGAATGAACCACATGATAAACTTAAGGTGATAGCCTCATTGCACACAAAGCAAAAAATGGTTCGAAAAACATGTGTACAGAAACGACATAGCATTACCTAGAGTACTAAAAAATGGCCACATTAAAGGAATAGGGCCAGTGAGGGCAACGACAACTGATATTATAACCGGGTAGGCAGTTAAGTCACTCAAGTCAACATCAAGGAACATAGAACTTCGACATCGAGGGCATTTCACAATTATTTTAAAGCATTTATCTATACATGCCAAATGGAAGTTATGAGCACAAAGAAGGCCATGGACCTTCACAACAATAGCATTTTAATCGAAGGGGTGGGTATTTGTACCTGTAATAAGCCGTTTATAAAAACAAAAACAAAAACAAAAACAAAAAACAATATAATACCTCTTGCCCAGTACGAAACTCTTCCAAACAAATAGGACTGTCACTAGAGTCCGTTGGAACGGCTTTCAGAATATAAAGTGCGAGTATTTGAATCGCTGTACCCATTGTTGTTCTCTGCAATGCCATATTAGAAAGCACTAAAATTAACTAAATGCAACTATTAACGAATTCTTGATATACTACGCGACTTTAATATCAATTTTTTTTACCTAAACTTCGGACAAATTCGTTGATGTTGCATTGTATTGGACTGCGACTTGCTCCAACCACCTCTTCTCATTAAAAGGGATTTCATATACTGGCTCTCGGTGCCGAATTATACTAACCATCACCTGAAAAGGACAAAGCACATTATAAGAAATAAAGTGATCCCAGTGAAAGCATAAACATAAAAAGATTGCAAAACGTAGTAAATGAGTTATAGAATTAGAATCAACCCTATCTTAAAACAAACAATCAACCAAAGTAAGAAGAAATATATCTTGATATGCATAAAATATATCATGAAAAAATGTTTCAATTCAATCAATAAATATAGTATGGTAAAAAAAATCGTTTGTTAAATTACTTGATTTTGAGGCTTTAACTCAAGCTATTTTCCCACGTACTACAGATGCCTTCAATGAAAAAAAAAATAATTCACATGAGAAACAATAAAGAAATACGAATCCAACTTACATTGTAAAAACTTGGGAAAAAGAATTTGAAACCATGTAAGCATTAATAGTTCAACTGCATAAACAAAGCAATTCTCAAAGTTGGTTATTCTAGGTTTTAAGATTTTTGTTCTTAAATCATATAGACAATCAATAAATTTATGCAGGTAAATAAATCGATTCATAAAAAAAAAAACACATAACAAAAACTAACCTTTAAATCCAAGAAAACATGTTTCGGATCTTTCAACTACGCTCTTTCATTTGCTTCAATTATGTGACCTGGAACATATAAGAAAATCAATTTGCAAGTATATGGTGTTATGCACTATTATAAACCAAAAAAAAGAATCCTTAATATCACAATTGAAATCAACATCACCAAGATTAAAATCAAATATAAAACATTGAAAGTTAGTGATTACCGATTGAGATAATGGGAAAACTGATTAGATGATACAAATAGGAGCGTATATACCTTTAATGCTTTACAAAAATAGATTGATGAGATTGAGATGATAATTCCGAGTATTATGTGTGAGGATTGAGAAGCGTATAAATCAGTATAAGGATTGAAAGCGTGTAGAGGAAGATGCGGAGGTGAATGAATTTGTGTTTAATGGTTTACGATAAAAGGATTGGGAGCGTATAGTTGTGTGTTTTAAAAAAAGAGTGCATTGTGTTGTTGTACAAAGTGGGTCAAATAAGGAAGGACATATCAGCGCATTGAATTTTATTAAGCTTCAAAGGGTGGTACAAAAGTGCATTATATTATAATACAGTAGCTAAAAGACCCGTGAAATTCACGGGTATTTTAAAGGAACGATGAAAAAGTAGCAAATGACATCGCGTATTATGAAGTTATAAGTTAGAAAGAACCACATCTGGATAAATAAACGTAAAGTATATTGTTGGTCATAATCAAACATACGTTATATGAAATACAATAGTCAAATAATCCAAAAAAGAAAATAAACATCTTCAATCATTGATTACTACTAATATACGTGTACATATAGATGTGATCATAAATTGTGTAGCACTTCTTTATAGACCACGTTGGTGGTGGTATTAGTAAAATTTTTGTCAGCGTCAAGTAACCATCTTCAATCCTTTATTACTCAAAACGTGAGAGGCAGCTACGTATAGCTGGCCATGTGTAAAAACAATTGGTGGGAAATACAAACCGGCTTGCCCGGAGATTGTCCTTTAACTTTTGTTGATTTTCATCGTGAAAGAGACGGACACGGGACCTGAAATCGCCACCAAAAATCAGTCATGTTGCCGAAAGGAGTGTCCATGGTGTCATGCTTTGACTTATGTAAAATGTCCCTTACTGATTTGTCTAATGCCCCGTAGTGCTTGCTAGTTATTGGGGCTTCATCAATGATGTTCCATAAACCACCCGTCATTAACAGTAATTAACAGGTTTTGCTAATCTCTGCCCACTGGGCAAAGGTTTAGCTATATATATATATAAGGAATTTTGGAGTTGATTAATATCAAAATGATGATCAATTACGGTATTTATATTTGTAAACATAGGCATATATGCACACAATACTATGTTGTGGTACAAACTACAATTAGGATTAAATATTGGTTTTTAGTTGACTATCTAAAAAACAGGTACAAAAACCTAAACACTTCGAATCAAATACACATTTAACTTGATGAATGACGCAAGCTAGAATCAGGTATTAATGTCATAATAACTTAGTATCTCACAATACACATACGTTTTTTTGTCATCGTTGCTTCTTTCTTATAGACAAATCATAGGCCTACCATGATGCGTTAACATGATACACCTCTAAAAAAATTAAAATTTAAAAAAGATTTATTAGCAACCATTGGCTTAACCTTAACCAAATCATGTCAATAGTTACATGTACGTCAGCAGCTTTACCTTCATATAAACGGGAACTTTTATGTTGACATATATAGACGACGTCACCTGATATACCTATAATGAAGATAGTCAGAAAAATGTTGTGCAAAATATACATGAGAAAAGAATAATGTATCACACTCATCACTGGATAAAAAGGTTGAAACAGAACTTGGTAAAGCATGATCATATGAACGTCGCTTGAATGTGTAAACCACGCTCATCTTCATTAGCAGCTATTGTAGATGTGAAAGTATGAAAATCCTTACAATGACACTATATTCATGTTCACAAAGTACTTTAGCCACCCCTACCCCCTTCCCCCTGTTTGAAATGTTTCCCAAATCCCTCCCCTGTGACCCATATAATAATACATCTCATAGTCTAAATTTATAACATTAAATTTATTAAAAAAAAATGATAAAAGTATAAAAGGTTTGCAACCCAAACTGTTTTTCTCATTGACTCATTTGACGCACCCTTTTAAGCTAAGTCCAAGATCATATACAGTATATTCGAGTAGTTTATGAATATTTATAATAGGGTGCCTAGAATGGGTCAGTGACCACGTTGAAGATGGGTGATAAAACCACCTTATGATACCAAAAGACCTTCAAAAACTGAAAGAAAAGGGTTAGTAAACTGCACATACAAATTAGCATTGTGAAATGACCAAAACAAAGTGGTATCATGTGGAATAACTATATGTATAACGAATGCCCTGAGTTTATAATGATGGGTATACATATTGCTTCACATTCACCTATATCACTTAGATGCAAATATTTAGCTTCACATTCGCCTATATTAGCTGCAAATATTTAGATATTGATCACTTCATTAATTAACAAAAACATGACTGAATTTTGCTTAAATAAATATTGTGCTCCATAATTCCTAAAAAGGCTTAGGGTTTACAATTTGAACTAATATATACATGGCTAATTTTAGGCATTGTTGACATGTAATTAATAAACAAAAATAGCACCATGAACAATTCTTCCGGTTTACACGAGGAACCACCATATAATAATAGAACAATACACATGATCAATTTAGCCTTAAAAAACAAATTTGTTTATAACTCAATATATATTGGTCATTAAACCAAATACATAGTCAAAACTCAGCAAGAAATGTAAAACTGCTTATCAGATATCTTTGACACGACCTAACTGATTTTAAGTTAATAAGCACCAACACAGACAACAAACTACAAATTGATCCCCAAACAAAATAGGTAAACCAAAATTAACAATTAGAGAAACTTGAATATAGTAAGAATAGCAGGTGCAAGAAGGATTGTTCAATCTTAATTGCCAAACATTAAGTACTCAGCAACAAAAAACAGAATAGTAACAATTTCAAAGGTTATAATCACCTGATTCCTAATCTCTGGTGCAACTTACAAAAAGAAACCACAGTTTCTAATGATATATATCAGAACCTTCGTTGTCTTAAGACACTACTTAATTTGCAACATATAATTTTTAGCGGTAATAACGAAAAGATTAGACCCAAAAATCATAAATTTAAAAAGTAAATAGGATACAGATAAGACCTCTACTCGAAGAATGTCCATGGCCTCATCGAAATTCATGGTAGCAAGAGATGGTATTAGGGAACTCTTATGTCAATGTAATGGTGCCCATGTTCCCTTCAAGGATTCTCACAACAACCTTTTAAGAAACCATAAAATTAGTACTTGGTAAATACTATAGCACATGTAAAAAGACATCGTCCAGATATTACACTATAGCGTATACTTTATAAAACATAGCTAAGTGGACAATTAACAAATAACTTAATCTAGTTGTAAAGTGTGCTTATTTTACCCAGAAAAAATAATAATAATAATAACATCGAAAACATAGATTCCTATGACATTATAGCATGGGTTGGTTCCTCCATCCTCACACATTTCAACAATCACTATCTAGTATCTACTTCACTATTTTCAAGCCTAAACAACACAAATTTACCTCTCATAAGTGTCATATTTTTTACCAATGTCACTATTTTGATACTCGACTCTAATCAGTCAAAAGCCAAATATTGTTATTGGAATCAATACCTCAACTCCTATCGGTTCCATTCCACCATATACCTAAACTCATACCGACAGTGAGTCAAGACTCTAAACCAAATGCACCCTAAATTAAAGAAATTGATTAATTAAATTAATACCTCAATTAATGTTTGTAACATACAGTGAATTTGTAAATGTGGAGAATTGGAAAATAAACTATAAGACAACAATATTTAAGAAAGTACACTAACCTTTGTGCATACATTGTGTGCTTCATACCTATCTGTTTGTTTTCCATATAAACATCTTCCCATATAAAGATGACACAAGCAAGTATACAATTCAAGCAACCATAGCCCAGGCGGCCATCCGTTGTTTCCAAACCATTATAATTGACTCCTGTATAAAGATAGATTTAAACAAACAAATCACAAATGTATTATAATTTATCGGAAAAAAAAAAATTACTTTACTTACCAATTAGTAAAATTCCCAATTACAATCGGGGCAAATCAATTATAAGAATCCCCATAAATAAGAATCCCCAAAAATCAATTAAATTAAACCCATAATAAAAAAAAGTTATTCTAAATCGTCAATTAAGAAAAGAAAAATTACCTAAAATAAGTCAATCAAGAAAACAAACTACCGTAATCTATTTTTTTGAGAATATTTTCACAACAAACCAATTTAATACCGTAATTAACTGATACGATTAGGAAGAAAAAAATTATTAAAAACGAAAATTAAGAATAATCGAAATGCATTAAATCAAAACCTAATAAAATTATTAGTGTACCTTATGTGTAGATGTTTTTGTTGTTATGATTTTGAGGAGCTATGAAGAAGTTTTACCGAAGATATATGATCTTTTTGTCAATGAAGAAGATATGATTTTGGTGAATGAGTTACTTTTTAATCCTAGTCAATGATATGAGAAACCGATGGTCTTGTTTGTTCACCAACTTCCTATTGTAATTTCATTACTATTTACTGTATTTCTTTATTATTTATTTATTATTGTAATTGCATTACGAGTACTATTTATTGTATTAAGGATCATTTAAAAAGCAATTGAAACACAAAACTAAAGTACACGTGTCAAGCTCAGAATTAGTGTTATTTTAAGAAAAAATTAATTAGTTGGCTTAAGAGGGTTGTACAAAAAGATGCTTAAGAGGGTTGTACAAAACTCTGTTTTATTAGATAAAATAGATAGATAGAATGTTTTCTAACAATGGATTTTATTTTATTTTTTTAGTTTTTTAGTATGACAACTAACAATCTCACAAATTATACACTACCACTATCACATGTCCTAAGCATCACTAAAGAGTACGAGGAATGGTAACATGTTATAACACCAACCTACCCGCCATGTCAGTGCCACATCATTTCAACACCAAATAACATAACACCAAAGAACACCAGGTAACCATAACACCAGATAACACCACATTTTTAGAATTTACAAATTCTACCCTCAACAATTTCATTTATTACATTCAAACACTTCATCAATAAAACAAAACATGTCAATATGAAATAAAAAACATTACAATTAAAAAAAATGACATAAAAGAAATTACGAAAGAAACTACGAAATGAAACATACGAAATAAAATACGATAGGTAGATAAATTAAACAAGTCGGTTGGCGGATCTGGCAAATTATATTTTTCTTTGATTCTCTGTTTTTCCATTTCGAACCAATACGCCGCGCCCGGATTTATGTCATTCATTTTCATACCGAGAAATTTAAATTCTTCCAAACGCATAGTCGTCTAGTCTTTCACTCTAGCCGCTTCGTATGCCGCTTGGGCTTCCCGTCTAAGTCGAAGCTCGGTTGACATAGCTTCCAAATTGCTTGATGCACTTCCCCCGATGCTAGTCGAGGTATCGGTCTTTTGTTTTTTTCCCGGTACGTGGTTTCCCGGCCAGACGTGGTCGTGCATCATCACCGAATAGCTCTTGGTTGCTTTGACCGGGGACGTCTCCGGTTAAGTCAATCAGTTCCGACGCGTCGCATTTTGGACATGCCCTAAAATCAACCAGGCATCATCTTGAGCAATCGAAACACTTTATGCTCGTCACGATACATTTGTCTAGCATGCCTCGTATCATCCACTTCACTTTCACCACTTTTTGTCAAACGTTTAGCACGTTTGTAAGCCGCTTCGAACTTTTGGCAATTTGCGTTCAACGTATGCTACTTGCTTGATAGCATATCTTTGTTGCGAACTTGGAAATTTTCCTAGATGAACTAGCTCATAATCCGATACCAAAACATGGTGGACTTTTGAGAAGCTCCAACATTCTTATCCTCGGAAACGGCCACCCAACACACGGCAAGTAAAACTTCTTCTTCCGATGTCCAACGTAACGTAGTACCACTCACGTCGGGATTTTTTTTCATTATACACCGCCGCTTCTTTGGCTTTTTTTACCATACGTTTACCTCCACGTGTTTGTTTTCGTGGAGGCGTAGCTTCGGGGTCCACGGACGCCGCTTGTGAGGATTGGGTTTGTGGTGTTGGCGGTGTTTGTTGCTGGGTTTCGTTTTGTGAGAATTTTGTTGCTACAATAACATAAATTGTTGTTGTTGTTGTTGTTGTTGTTCGGGTGTCAA